>CALNHX010004904.1:0-117608 GCA_940337035.1 Agriotes lineatus | reverse complement strand
GTTAGCGTGGGAGGTAATATCTAATTGTTCAGAAAATATAAAATAAAAGGAGTACTATCTTGTGCACCTCCTACACCTTTATATTATTTGTTTCTATTTTAGGCTGGGTGGAAAATCAACGCCGCCAACAGCTTTTTAGTGCACGCGGAAAAAATGAAGCAAAGCTCTTCCCCCACCAAGTTCAAACGGGAGCAGGTGAGGCGTATCTGAATGTTATTGTTCCGTGATTCTAGTTGCTCGGGAAAGCCTTACCGTGTCAATTTTGGCAAGTGTCGATGATTTTGGGATATTACCATCTCCTAAACAACCTATCAATCCTACATTCCGATCCTGTATTGTTTGAGTGCCGTAGAATTTCATGGCAATTCCTGGATCGGAAATATTTATAAGAAGCAACGACGTCCTGGCACAAATTTACGTAGAAAAACGTACAATATCAGTCCTTCTCAGGACTAATCAGGAACATCTGAAGACGGGAGTAGATCAAAACTCCCGAAACGTTGTGTGAATTACATCCTAGACAGTGGAAAAAGTCCGAAAAACATATCATAATAGACCAATGCCAAAAAATGACATTCAGAGAACGACATCCTGTACATCTACACTCTGTATCACGACGCAGACCCGAAAGTAGATCAACGCAAATTGCTCGTATTCAACCTTGAACTGCCTGTGTCTATTTCTTATTCAGCCCTTTAAGGCCGTTGATGTGCCTATTGTTATTCTCAAGCTGCCCGTAATTATCTACAAACTTTTGGGGGCTAGCGACAAATTGATATTTGCTAGGCGCCCGGCAACCGAGACTTCCCTTTATTTTCGCATCTTAGCGTAGATTGAATTACTGCTGAAGCTAAGGATTTTCTGCATCCGTGAAGTACCGCCAATTTTGAGTGTATATATAGGTAATCAATTGAGCTGTGAAGTAAATTGTAGGGCGCATTACCGTTCGAAGCGCGGTAACGACTTGAGTGCTCCGCGTCAGTTTTTAATATTGCCTTTCCCTATGGTACTGTATTTTGATTTTGCTGATTGCGCGATGTGGCGCCACGAGCAAGTACAATTATTAGGGATTGTTTTGTTATCATTAATGCTTGCGATACTGCCCTTCCGCTGGTGCCCGTACAACTCTATGTTCTCTAAATGTTATCCTAATATAGTTTTTAAGTTTCTTTCTCCCGGTTGCACTGGTTCTCTTTGTGTAGCTCAGAATTTAGGGTTTGATGTTACCTCATTAATTAGAGAAATAATAAAAATAAGTTAGGATACCTATTTACAAATACCACACATCACAGAATTTTAAACTAAAAAAGTATTTGGCAGACAAATACTTACAATCGAAAATGTACAAATAAAGATTGTGTTTGAATGATTCTTTTCCACTGGGCTCAGCAGAACCTAGATGGGATAGTGGAATGCAAACCACAGAACACACGGAAAGCAACCACGGCGAGCCGACTTTGGTGGTCTACAGACTCCATGAGTCATGAGGCAAATGGGTCTGAATAGGTTTTGAAGACTGCTGGTCACCCGATTATCAAGCCCACACAGCGATATAGGGAATAAGAGATCTACGTCTGAGCTTGAAGGTTCTCGGGGTGGATCTGATTCGTCACTTGAACGAATCAGTTATGGTCCTTTTATAAAAAAAGAGGTAAAGGTTCAAGGTAGTTTCAATTCTCCCAACTGGAGGCGGGCTGATATAGGGACCTTGCGTCTCTCTTCATCCAAGAACGGGAATTGTAGGATGAGCGAGAGAAAATAGGGGTAGAGAATGGAAGAAAGACCGGAGAACGTGAAAACGTACTGCCTCAGCATTTGCCTCAGAGAAGGTACTCTGTTGACTAAGAGTGATTGAGATTTGCAAATTTCATACTTTCATTTACAATGTAATTTGCACTTACAAAGCAAAGTTCAGTTCCGCAAGTTCTTGCAGTAAGATACGCTTTTAGATATCACGAAATAAAGTAACTGCAAATTCTGCAGCTAAGCACGCACAACTCCCATTACCCAGGGCAGACCGACATCAAGTGGCGCCTACAAAAGTAACACGAATTCGTCGCCGTGTCTTTCCAGGCACAATTGTATTGACTATCGAATAAAGAACAGTTGGAGATATAGATAATTGCATGACGATTTCTATACAATGAAAACGTTAACCTTTTGAGACTAATAAATGCCAGAAGAGCCAAATTCATCAAAACCAAAGGTGTTAGATTAGCAACTACACAGTTAATATATGAACGTTTCAACGTTTTATCCTATCCGTCTAAAATTGAATACACCCAAAAAGTCTATTTCTGATAATTTGATGAATAAGTTAACCGAAGCAAATACTTCGAACTTAAGTTCTAAACGTTGATCCTCCACTAACACAAAATGATAATAATGGCTAAATATTACGAAATAATAATAGTCATCGTAAAGACTACCTTTAAATGTTAACTCACATCTCAAGTCAACTTCTCTCAAGTGTTTTTATTGTTAAAGAAACTTTAAAGGTGTCTCTTGAGAAACACTTCACATTTTCTGCTTATTGCTTGCAACCTGTTGTACATAACTGGCATCGAAACAGATTTTAAAAGTTGATGTTTTCGTTTGGATTTTAAAACTGGGGCAATTATATTTTTCCATATTGTTTTAAATTGCCAGTCATAAAATGAAATTCAATTACTGGATGCCGTGTTTTTATGAGTTGCCACTACAAATAGTCATCCCAGATAACAACCATTTCAATTAAAAATTTGTTGTCGGTTCATAACCGGCGGCCAGGTTGTAATAAAATATCTCTATAGAAATGCAGGCTCATCATCAAATAAATAGATTGATTAAAGCTTAAATACACGTTCTAACTATGTCCAATTACCGGTTAACGTTGCATGACAATTGCAGCGTTGCCGCCCCCAGCGGTTTTTTCCGAATCCCAGTGCATTGAATTAAACCAATAGGTTTAAATTCCCCTGCATTTGCAAATTAATGCAAACTGCCCGCAAAACTGCAGGAACTGGTTCCATTCACCCTTGAAATTACGCCACCAGTAAATCGGATGAAGCCCAACTTTTTAGTAGTTTTCAAATCTGGCTGCAACTAGTCAAAGCCGGAAAGACTTCCTGAATCACGCTTCAAATTAACAACTTCGCTTGTGTTGTTGTGTTAACTTTTGCCGTTGAAGATGCCTTGTGTGCACTTAGTCAACCAACCTTCGTCAAAGAGATTTATTCGACATCTTGCATCTTTAGGGCTGCGCGACTCTGACATTTTTAGGCCCGCGTTGTTATGGCGCAAGTTATAATACGACCCTACATTAAGTTAATTCCCCCTAAATGAAATTCTTTGCAAGTTTGGAGAGCGGCGACAACGGGGATAATGGTAAGACCTAACTGGACATGCTCCAGGTGGCCATTTTGCTCACTTCACAAGCATAACATCTGCATTAGTGCAGGTAAATTGCACATGCGGAGCCCACTAATCAACGACCTGCTTTGAGTAGCGGAAATGCACTGTGCTTGTTACAGAAAATTTATATCAGCATCCTTGAGTTGTAAAGTTATCAGTATCGGAGTAATTTGGAGCACCACAATGGTCAGGTTATTGGGTTACATTGTAAATTACGCTGTGCAACAGCCATTCTCCCAACATGTTCAGTGTCGATACTGCGGCTAGGTTTTTACATCTGAATAGTCCTTCTAATGAAGAGATGCTGCGTTAAATTTAAATACTGGATTTGCTAAACACTGCGATTAATTATTTTCCGTTTTTTCAACAAAAAGTAATTTAAATGTGATACACTGACTGGCTAATAAAAAATTTTCGTTTATATTTTAATATCCAATTATAACGAAAGATAATTCAGTTATCGCAGATTACTGGGCCAAAGCAGTTACCACTCTCGATTTCATTAAACAATCATTTCGTACAACGCAGTGTTAGCTAAGCAGTTGATTCACCTTTGTTTTATAACGTATGTAATAGATAAAATATATAAACCGCTAGATATTGATTAACAGGCTTTGCTTGGAATTCCTTTTGTGTATATATATCTTCTTTTCAAAAAGTTACGAGACCAGAAAAACATATTTCACGTAGCTGTATTTATTATTGGTACAAGTGTAAACCATTGGTAGGCTGCCCTATTGACAATTTAAAACTGCCCTGATCGGTCAGTTTGAATTCCCAATACCGACGTGTAGACTCAGCTTTAAATAGGTAAACTGCCTATGCCACAGGATTTGACCCAGCTACACCTAAGCTCAGTAGCACTAATTAATGATCTTTCAGTATACAGCCAATTTGTATTGCGAAATAAACAGATCGCTCCTGCGCTGCGAAATTGGGCTTACGCCCAAAAGGTGAATTTCACTGTGAGGCGTTAACATTACGTCTCGGCTTCCAGAAGTTGTTTTGAATCAGATCGCTGTATAATTTTGCGGGCTTTGAAATATTCAGCAAGTGTGAATAAAGCCCACAGAATTTCCAGCCAAAAGTTGCAAGAATTGCAGGTCGGAATGCACGCCGTCAAGCAACGTTAGAAAACCTGTTATAGCTGGGAAACAATTCAATGCGTGCCTGCACGCAAGAAGTAAATTTTAGTGTATTTCCCACTCCCATATTGCGTCATCTCGCATTCAATTTCAGATGGAATTTTTAGGCTCGGCCGAAGGCGATCGTGGCACATAGTGACATCAAACAGCAGCTTGTCGCTAGAGTATCGAATTACATCGCAAAACTCAGTGCAATACCGCGTGCAGGACTTATTTCAGTCAGTTCTCATGTACCCGTATGACACAGTTGCTTCGCTTTCTTCTTATATTGTTTAAATAGAAATGCAGTTCGGCCAAAATAAATTTGGCGCAACGTTCGTGGCCTATATTCTTAATTAACTCCGTTTGGTTTAGCCATTTACATTAATTTTGTATGTAATCCTATTTTTATTCTCGTCTTATTTGTGTGCGTTTAAAGCCACTATATTCTTGTGTTACACTGACTATTGAGTAAAGGCTTGGAGTATATCTTTTTATCAACTTTTTGGGTGTTGTTGGATTGAGTATTCGTAACCTCGACTAAGAGAAAGATCCGATTTACTTTTTGTAAACTGGCCTAGCTGGCAACGAAAGGGTGAACAAATATAAAAATTAAACATAACAACGGGGTTAACGTCATTACAAGATTCCCAATTTTAAACCTCGAGTTATTTTTTATTAGAAACTATCGTTGAGTTGCATTTAAATTACATTTATAAAAGGTATCCTGTTCCTGTAACTTCTACCAAGTTTTGTGGTACTGCGTCTACTCAGCGCTCTAGAGGTTATGCGTTTGATTCCCGATGCCACTTACTCGATTCAGATTTTTAGGCTATTTTCCTGAATAAATGGAGTATCTTCGCCAAGGTGGCCGCAGTACTCCTCCACCTTTCCTGGTCTTTACTCCATTTTTCTACCCTACTTTCTATCACTCTTCTTATAATCTCCGCTGATCGATGAAGAAGGGCGCAAAGTTCCTAAGCAGTCCGCCCCTAGTTGCAGTAATTGAAACACTTTGAATTCTTATTCATGATTTAGTAATTTTTTACAGTGTTCTTAAAAGGAATTATTTCCTATGCGCTAATTCCTATTAGATGACTGCATTTTGACATCGTAAGCGTCTTGTATTTTGTGGTTAGTAATTTGTACCTGCCTAGCTTCTTCAAGCTGCTAGAATTTTAACAATTCGCAATCTATTTGACGCGTTGGTTCCTTCAAAAGTATCTTTAACATTGCGCCCCGACAACATGCCAATTCATTATTAGATAGCATTCGTCATTGTGTACGTTGCCAATCAGGGTTGCGATAACAAAGCTGTTTACCAATACGATCGCCATACCTGTGTTTTGAGTTTTTGCGGGTGTGTAATTGGTGTTTTTCTAAACACTTTTGACAGTTTTTAATTTACTGCTCGACAAAGTCCATTTAACATTAGTGTTGTCATTACAACATCCATTGATGAACCTAAAAACTTACTCTATCTAATTAGATACCTCCTATAAGCTATTCTAAAATTTTGAATTACCACTCAATTTTCCACGCTGATCGGTGGCAGAGGCGATATTTTAGTTCTGCTTGCAGTAGCGGCTTGCAAATGCGGAACCCCGTCAACATTTGCCTTCTGTCGCGATTATCATTTTTGCTGAAGAGTGGAATTAGGCAGCAAATAGGCCAGACATGAGCGTGGAGGAAACCCTTTCTACATAATATCCATGGTGCTAACACAATGAATTTAATCAATTCTGTTCTAAGTGCATAGTCGGTATTTAATCGGATTTACATTATACATATTGGACGGTTCCGTTATCGTAGATTAAGTGCACCTGGACCCCTAACAATCGACTGTGATTGGATTATCACCTACGTGCAACAATCACATGCGTATGCGGATTTTCGGCCCTACTGCGTGAATATTTGACAGAGTTCAACACCATAAACTCATGATGATTCTGAGACAAATGGATATCGATCAAAAAGATATACGTTGCAAATAAAGATCGATCCCGAGGTCACTAACATAGTCAAAATTTCCAGAGGAGTCCGACAAGGATCCATCCTCTCACCTCCTTATTTAACTTGTACTCCTAGCGCATTTTTCAAGAAGCACTTGAAGATATTGAAAAGGGCATAAAAGTCAACGGGGTATGGATCAACAACATCCGCTATGCTGACGATGCAGTACTAGTTGCTGATAATACAGATGATCTTCAATACCGTCTTAGCATAGTGGGAGAGCATAGTAAAAGGATGGGACGTAACATTACTATAAAAAAAAACAAAATCCATGTGGTTACTCGAGTCCGACTTGTTCAGACAGATCACGTGGACCGCGAAAGTTATAAATGAGGAAGGAGATTCTCAGAAGAATGGGCAGAGACAGCGAACTCATAGTAACAATTAAAAGAAGAAGGACTGCATATCTGGAGCATATTATGCGTAACTCAAAATACCAACTATTGCAGCTTATCATTGAATGGGAAAATCAAAGGTAAGAGCTAGAAAAAACCTGACATATCGATATAATGTAAAACAATGGACCGGATTACTTAACGTGGGAAGCTTGACGGGCCTGCACGCGAAGAAGAGAAGAAGAACTCGTTATGTCATCCACCGTAGTTTAACGAGAAGTTTACGAATGCATCACAACACAATAAATATTTTCTTGTAAGTACACAAGTTTGGAATCGATTGTTGCTTGTTTTCTTGATTCCTTGCTATAAGTGAAACTGCAAGACCACAAGACCAGTTTTTATACCAAAACACAAGTTCTAAGAAGTTATATAATATTATACTGTAACTCATTCGGAGAGAGTCCCTTTTTAGAGTAGTTTATCATAGTTCTAGTTTCAATTGTATCTATGACTGCAAAAAATTAAATGCTTTAAAAATTACTTATTCGAAATAAACCAAGCCTAAGTTAAAAATCTGATATGTAGCTTACTAGGTAGGTAACTGATAAACAAAAAGTAACATTTCAACTACTATGAGCAACATGGTGGATCAAGGACAATAATACTATATAAGCATCGTGTGTAGATTTATGTGCAATTTCTCAACTGCAAAGATTAGACCGTCTGAGAACAGCAGTAATTTAAGGCAGTTGCAAAACTGCAGACTTTGCATATTAGTCCATGTTGGAGATAATGACATCAGCAAGCAAATAAAATAATAAAACGGCACCGGGTAATCGCGTTATTATGTAAGTCCTGACAGTCATTGTTTGCAAAATTGATGATTACTCTACCTTTTAATTACAGCAATTGTTCGTCGTGGAAACGACGTTTACAAAAGTAACCACCGCACGCTCGACGAACTTTATTCTGCTAACGCGAAGTAATTTAACAAGTTAATACACTTCCCAAAAAATGGATCCACAAACGGATAACAAAATGCTCTAGTCGATAAAGCTTCTGCTTATCCAAAATTATATTGCTTGTTTAATTTCCTGAATATTCTGTAAACTAATACCTAGTTCAAACACACACAGAATTTCAGCAAAGTAAATATTTACAGAGTCCTGCACGAGACTGGGGATCACGTGTACTGACGAAGTTATGCACATACAGTTAGATACAGAGACAGAAGACGGTGTAGTGACTCGCAGGAGCTTGACTCCTGGCAACTCACGTGCCTGCTCGCCTGATTCGCATTCTTTACGCCTGACACAAACACACGTTTTGTTCTTTCTCTTGCAATTGTGCTGCTGTACCGCAAAAAATTCCAGCGTGCACGACAATGCATTCGGAGTTATTTGCATTGCTAATGCAATATTTTATTCACTCACGTGCAGTGTGCACGTCATTGCTTCGGTAATCAAGCAGCTTCTAGGTAGGAATATCTAAAGAACTCGTGTTTTTTGCAAGTCGTCAATCAACTTAATCTTGATGCTTTCAAGAAGATACGCCTCTAACTCTAATATACAACGTGAAAACTGCAGCAACATTTAAGTAAAAATCAAATGATAATCAATTCCGAAAATTAAGCATAAAAATCACTAAAAATCTGCAAAAGGCTTTACTCTGAACTCTCGGGAGTGGAAGTTGTGACACTAAACAATTTGAAAAACCAAAGGAAAATAGAGGTAAAAACATCTTCACGTTCTTAATAATACATATTAAAACTATAAAAGGAAACACTTGGTAATGCAAATTACATCAATTTTAAAATAAAAAATATTACCGACTCGACGATACGATTTCAATGATCGGTGTGGTAGCCCGAAGTAAAGCAGGCGTTCGCTGCCTCGGTCAGCGAGGACGCCTCCGATCGGTGAGAGGCGGCTGTCTTAAATACAACGCATTTATTGTTGACCCTTGTTAAATTTTTTACATGTATCTTGTATCACATGGTTTCTATTTTCGCCAAGGGTAAAGCCTGAGCTATGTGAAAATGATCACTTTTACCTATTTCTCAGTTGGAACAAAAATAAACAAGTAACAAACGACCGTGTCATGATTGAGATCGAAGAACTCTTCGATCTCAATCATGACACTGTCCAATCCCGGAAGTCGTTTGTTACTTAATGACAATGGCCGTGAAAGCCTCAAATATCATCTAAAAATAAACATTTAATTTTTTTAAGGTGCTCACTCTGTATATATGGATCCAAGATATGCCCTTTTTCGTCAATGGTAAAACCCTGAGCTATGTGCAAAACATTACTTTCATTT
The DNA here is from genome assembly GCA_940337035.1 of Agriotes lineatus. Taxonomy (NCBI): domain Eukaryota; kingdom Metazoa; phylum Arthropoda; class Insecta; order Coleoptera; family Elateridae; genus Agriotes; species Agriotes lineatus. The sequence continues at coordinate 108,421 of CALNHX010004904.1, read as the reverse complement.
AAGTAATAGTTCTTAAGTTAAAGCAAAAATAGACAACATTTTATATTTTAAGGTACTCACCCCGTGTATATATGTTATCGAAATTTTCTCGGTTTTATGTCAGGAAGGCATATAATCCGCATACAAAATATCATCTACTTCCGACAAAACCAAAAATATGTTTTATAATGTATATAGAAGATTTACACGTAGCAACTGTATGATTAAACTCCTAAGTCTATTGATTGTAATGCAATATAAGCGGAGGGATCCTTCAGCAACAATGAAAGATCATCGCTTAACAAACATTACTGTCTTAGCTCTAAATGAATAACTGAACATTTTCTTTCCAAAAAACATGCTAAACTAATTTGAATCGGTGTGAAGCCTAATACAGGGAGAAGTAGACAATGTCCGTGTCTATCTTTGTTGAGATTGGCTCTATGAGTTCCACAAATAAATGATGAATAAACGACACATCTAGCTTTAGATAGAAAGCGCGGTAGCCTTTTAGCCACTCAGAGAGGGTAACGAATGAACGAGCTGCTCCTTGACGAGACTTCTAGTGGCATCACAGAAGTTCCCAAAAACTGCACAGCATTAGGATATTTTAAATTATTATAAAGCACCGCGAAACCTTTGCCCCAATAATTGATGGAAAGAACGATACATTAGTTCCGATTTACTTCGCAGTTTGCAAATGCGCGACACAGTCAGTGCCTTACCTCAGCCCCGCATAACACCTAGAGGGACCAGCTGCTGGGCAGATAGGACAAAAATCCTTACAAATTGGGCCCATTACGTTTATTGTTTCCTAGATTTGGAATATGGAATGAGGCGGCCAGGGAGAAGTAAGAATTAGCAACAAATCTGAACTTATAAACTCAAACCCTCCTACTTTACATATTATACGCGAAGCGAATACAGTGAAGTTAATTATTGTTGTCGTACAACAATTGTTATCGTACAACAATACTTTCTCAACATCGCTACGTGCCCGGATCAACTATTTCGCATCTATGTCGTTACGGCGACCATCTCCGTGGGTCAATCGTGCCTTAAATGTCCTCATTTGTGTGGATCCAGCGACAATCTCAATGTGCCTAAGCCTGAAAAAACCTTTCCCATCTCATCGCTGCTTCAACCTAAAGACTCCCGTTGCCTTCAAATCGGTATTTTTGTACATTAACTTACGGTTTTTTTTAATAGGTTCTACAAAGCTTAGTGTCTCCCGTTTCAGGGCCCTATAACCTTATGTGCTCAATATACGTTATTGCATGTACAATGTGTGCTTCTATTCTGTACCACTACATGCAACGATTTAATGAGCGAATTAAACATTAACTGGTAGATGCTAGGTTAATCCGTAGCTGCAGCCGCAACATTTTTCCAAGGTCGTTTCATTCAGGATTAGGAAATTTCTATCATTTCTTGATGCGAAAATTACAATGTAGTGGCTCCCGACAAATAATAATTAGCTACTTTCTACATCCTTCCTGGATTGATCTATAGAGACACCCACGCTTTCACAATACAACCGCGCCCACGTCCTGCTGTAGGTAGTTAAAAGCGTTTTTGTTTAGATTACTTATCGTACAGTTGTTTTTGAGTCTAAGAATAAATGGTGGAAAAACACTGACTGCACCATGCAAGGTTATTGAACGTTACTGTCTGTAATCATTGTTTATAGTCTACAATTTAGGAAGAAGCCATAAACACAGCTATTTACCAATATTTGAAAGCTCCAAATTTCGGTTTGTAAAGTATGGCAATATGTAGGATTTATTAAAATAGTAAGGTGGCCTAGAAATGATTGAATAATTCAGTAAAGGACAGAATGGAATTCAAACATCAACGTTTTCGAAATTAAATACCTCTCATTACTTCTATATTTTTAGCTGTGTGGTACATTTCTGCAGTTATCAAACTTCTAACAATAACATTATACTCATACATAATTTCAAATGATTTATTGTACATAGGAAATTAATGAGTACGGCAAGGACGACTTAAACAAAATGAGTAGTAGGACAAAGATAGAATGTAATCATGGCTAGGTAAATTTTTAAACTAAAATTAAGTTAATGAAACAAACAAACACTTCTGTCAAATATTTTAGTTGTCATTAAGAGTATAAAGTGAGGTTTAAATGTACTATTGTTTACTATTCACATAATTATTTTAATAATTTAAACCCCACTTTATACTCTTAATGACAGATAATAGTATATTATATCATGAGGGACTAAAGTGCACCATTTAATCCCGCGAGTGGAGTTTGTTGCCTCGAGGGCGACGCCCGAGGGCAACAACCACTCAAATGATTTTGACACTTTAGTCCCGAGGTATATACGCTATTTTTTCCACTTTTGGGAACATTATCATCAAACATTTCCAAAATTTGGAATCTGTCAATTTGGAAACTGACAATTACAATTTATTAAAAACTGAATTGCAGCAAGTCCTGGATAGCCTAAATCAGTTGGCAGTACTGAAGTATATTGTCAGTGTATGTCAAATTCGAGATTTGCAGGTTAAGTTTTGCGTCAGTGTGTGTCAAATGACAAACAAAACCTAACCTACTAACCTCGTGGGTACATAAATTTACCATAGTTACGGTATCATTTTTACTTTAGTCCCTAGGGATTAAATGAGCTATTTTAGTCCCTGTTTACGGGGACTAAAGTATCAACTTTAGTCCCGGAATTGCAAAAAATATTTGACAGAAGTGTTTGTTTGTTTCGTTGGCTTCATTTTAGTTTAAAAATTTACCTAGCCATGATTGCATTGTATCTTTGTCCTGCTACTCATTTGGTTTATGTCGTCCTTGTCGCACTCTTTAATTTCCTATGTTCAAAACGGATTTTGGACAATCTGTATATGTAAGGTTGAATATAAAAATAAGTAAACTTCAAACTATCAAGTGTTACATAATTGTATCTGATATATACTTCAGGAAAATGCATTCAATGCAAAGGTGCTCTTATGCAATTTGTATTATAAAAGATGTAAAAATTCTGTATATAAAGAGATACTGCTTACATACGAACTATTTCCTACAGAAAATTCGAAACTTTTCAAGTTCAACATTGCATAACAACTTTTTATGAACTTATTATAAATGCATTAACTTTAAGTTTAGATTTATTCAACTCAGATGGAGGCTAGAACGTCAACTAATGCATGCGTATTTTGAGACTGTTTTATACATGGAATACAAAGCAGTACCTGAAATGATAGTATAAATAACAGAAGCTAATATTTTCAAAGAGTCTCGTTCTAATGATTTAATAGATTATATAAGACTAGGTAGATAGTTTTTAGTTAATATAAAGGCAGCCTAAGTTTGAGAGTGTCACTTTTGAGACTCCACATCTCTGCCTCTCATTTCCTTTTGGAAATATTTGAGTCCTAACAGAGCTGGGCAGTAATTAATTACTTTGTAATTAAATTGCTAATTAAATTCCTTTTTGTTTATTTGCATTAGAATTGAATTACTTTTCAAAATGCGGTAATTGTAATTGGGAATTGCCATTTTTGTTAAAAAGTACTCCAAAATTACTTTTTGAAAGTAATTAATTACTACATTCAATTACTCAATTACTTTTGTGTAATTAAATTACTCTAAAGCATTTAAATTACTTTACAAGTATTTGAATTACCTGTGGTAATTGAAATTACTCGCGTTATTTGAATTACTTTATGGCAATCTAATTACTGACTTCGATTGGGTGCTAAATTTCCAGAACGCAATAAACACGATAACGTCGTATTAAGTTACATATGAAGCAAATCGGAATAGGGTCTTCCCGAACCAATATAAGCCTAATTTATGATTTCCTCTGACGAGTCGAATAATAGCAACATTCGCATTTTACACGACGCGTGCACAAAGAGTGCATCGGTGCGTGTATGTAGATGTGATATGTAAATACGTTGTAATAGTGAAGCTAATATTTATTGTGGAAGACGCTAAAACTATATTTGCGGTAAGTACATTGCAGACAGCGTCGAACTGGAAAAATTTGGCCCACCGGGCAAAGGATGCATTTGGCCTCCACATGTAAAAATAAAAGGAAGGGGGGGGGCAGCACCCTGGCTAATGGGGAGTCCGGGGGCAAAGCCCTGCCGCAGGCTAAATTTTTATCATTGTAAGGAGCTCGAAGAGCCATAACGCACCCCTCATCAGTAATAGCACAGTACAGTAATGGCAGGTGAAAGTACAACAAAATCAATAACTACAATAAAGAAAACGATGGAGGAATGGAAAAAAAATTATTCTACTAGTTTTAAAATTTAAACATGAAACAAGGTAACAAACCAATAAAATAGGTAGGAGGTAGGTAATTATTCTATTCTTATAAACTTTAAAATTCAAACAAATAACGAAAAAATATTCTTTAGTTATTATGATTTATAAACTTTGAGTTTGGAACAATTGTAACGAAAAAATATAGATAATTATAATAACAAGCTTTGACCTTATAGGCACTTGCTCTATTCCATTATAATAATTATACTTAACAATATAAATCACAGCAATAACATTGATTTTAAAGAAACTGATCTATTTTCGAACTTGTCAATGATTTCTTCGAAGTTCAAGCTTTGGAGTAGATCACACTCCACATTCAAAATTAGAAAACATTCTAACCTTTCTTGCGATAAAGAAGTTCTTAGCCTATTTTTGATCATTTTCATTTTAGGAAATACGCGTTCACAGGCTACTTGGGTGCATGATAATGTCAGTAAGTATTTGTAGGCTATGTACAAATTGCTATGTGTAATGGCGTGCAAACTATATTTGTGTAAAATTTTAAAGCAACAATTCATACAACCCGCACAATCACCTCTTGTCCGCTCACCAATGCAAATATTTAATTGAAAACTTGGATCTTCTTCAGTGTCATTTCTGTTGTCATCACTATTAGTGTCGTAAACAGGGGTCGTGATTGGTTCAGTCACAGTCACCATAGGCTAGGATTGTTCTCTTTGTAAAGTGAAAAAAAAAAATCAGAAAAATGAATCAATTCTTGTTTTATAATGTCTTGTGGTTGTGAGATGTTTTTTAGCTTTGAAATGGTTTCGACGATGACTTTTTGAAAAAACTCGCAATTGGCAAGATAGAAGCGGCGGCCTCTAAGAGCAATTTTTTCCTAGCTTTTTCTCGCTTCACAGTACTACTTTCATGCACACGTTTATGTGGCGGCTTTGGCTTTTCCCTTTTTTGATCAGACATTTCACATTTCAATTTGGACACATCAATTTTTAAACGACCAAAACCTTTGTCTTGCAGTAATTTGACAGAGTGCCCGAAGAGCAGACCCGACCCTGCTTCTGGAGACTTGGTTACGAACTTATCGAACCTGCAGGGCTCTGTAAGGTAAAACGGCAAATTAATCTAGATGGTAAAGAGCATGCCTAGATGGCAGCATAGATAAACCAGCTGCCCCCCACACACACAATCATGTTCATTCCACGTCTACTAAGAAATAATAGATGCATGCATGCACAAACAAAACTAGGACAATACCTTGACACAAAGTTTGGAATTTTTTGAATTTTGTAAAAATATTTGAACAGTTTTCTTTTGTTTTTATTTTTTGAAAAAAATATTGTGTAGCCATTTTGGCCTCCAAACTGGATTGGCCTACCGAGCATTTGCCCGGTTGCCCGGTGGGCCACTCCGACACTGATTGCAGATTACAATACCTACGATAAAAATATAATTTAAAATAGCTTCATTAGACGATATTGCTTTATAATAGTAATTTATTCATTTCAATTTGCTTGTTTTAGAAGATGTACTAGCATAGGGTTATACTGCCGTGCAAGTGTAAAGGGCGTAAAGTTCAGAAAATTACGTTTTTGGTGAGGAATTGCAGTAAACGGTCAAAATCCGATAACAACATTTAAACAGCGTAAAACACACAAATAAAATGTACCTATTTGTAAAATTCCATGCCTGGTTGTCTCAAAAATGCAGTATGGGGAATGGTAATAATGCAATTTGAAAACGCCGCATAAGTTTACCACGTTCTTGCATTGAAAATTTTGTAAATTATTCATTCTTTGTCGCCACTAGTAGTGTAATTGCTTCATTACCTAACTGAAGTAGTGTCAAATGAATGACATAATGACATCTGCCTACTAAAATATTTTTGAAAATTACAGATCTGACATGTTCTTAGTGCACTTTTCTTAATTTTGGGCGGTTGTAGATAAAATTTTGTTCAATACATGTGTAATGATGTATCATTAATATACTTGTGTGCTTATATAACTCGTGCTAGGCACTCGTATGTAACTTACACACACATACATTAATGATGTACTTATCCCACTTGTATAGTAATTAACTATTACGGTCTGGTGCAGCATGTTAGCTTCGATTATTATAAAAAATCTGGAATATTGTCTTATAAAAACCGTGACTTACTTATAATTCCGATCACCTCATCCAACATTAGTTCTTTACGTTATACAGGGTGCTGCGGTGACGGACGAAACATTAAAATTCCCATCCTAATTCAAATATTGACTTCTTAATGATTTTATACAACATTCCATTTAGTTTTTTTTTAAGAACAGTCCATAGTGACCCAATTTATGTAATTGCAGATATTTTATTGCCCTACACTTAAAATCAAAAGGTATTCATAAATATTTTGATAAAATTAATGGGTATTATTAAAGATGTTAACATTTTGAAATTCGAAGAAAAATATGAAAGAAACCTGAGAAATTTATTTGTCGAGCGTTGACAGTAATTTTATGAAATACGTGTTTCCCCCGTTTCTTATACGGTGTGTTCAAAAAGAAATTACATACGGGTTGGCCATGGGATATAAAAGTAGGTAATGTCAATAGCAAGCTTTAGAATTCGTTAACTGTCATAACTGTTGCTGCTGTCGTAAGTTTATATTATACGCTGATATCGTGATTGACAATTCTAAAGATTGCTGTCTCTAAAGCTTGCTGTCGACACTAGTTTTTTTTCCATGACCAGTCCTTATGTAATTTATTTTTGGAAACATGGTATAAAGGTCTCTTGAACGTAAAAATGACTTCATAGATACGTGCTTGAGCAAATGTCTTTTGTTTTTGTGTCTGATGTACGAATTCTTATTTCAATCAGCCGTTTTCAACTAGGTTTATCAGATACCTGCCTTCAGTCCCTGATCAGCACCAATTTGATACTTTGTTTTAAAATTGCAAAAGTTACCTACCACATTTTATATAGCTATTTGTTTTACTAGGGAGGAAAGTGTATCATTCCCTCCCATGGAGGTAGTTTAATTCCCCAGCGTTAGCGAGAACAGTACCTAATCAATTGTAATCACGCAAGGGAGTGAATGACATTTTAGTCCAGAGTTATACATATGATACTTTTAAATTTTATGATGAGACTATCTCTTGTATTCAGCTGCATTTAAAAATATTTAAATATGAAAATCAGGAGGCTAGTTGATCTATTATTAATCACATTATCTCCCGTTTCTAATGGCAACGGAGTCAATCTATTAGATTCCCTCCCACTGCCATTGGAAACCGACTAGGGAACCCCTAACAGGCGACAGAAAATGTCACTTTCGTATAAAGGGATAAAAAAAGTATTTTTGAATTAAGCCAACAAAAAATGCTCAAGTTGCGCCAATTGAATCACCGTGTAGTGTTCTTTACAAAATCCAAATAGAATTCTGCTGTCAAACAATGCTGCACCCTGTATACTTAGGTAAGTTACATATTTTCATCATTCAACCTCAAGTTAGGCGTATTTAATAGTAGATTGTTCTAGAAGTTAAGAAAAGTGAGAGTTTTTCAATTTACGAGCAAAGCGAACATGGAAAAATCACTTTTTTCTATTTTGCCTTTTTAAAACAACTCCATTCTAGCACCCCGATGACGTCATTTGAGTGTTAGGATAAGTCGCTATGAAATTACGTCATTTGGGTGTTAGAATGGAGTTATTCTAAACGCAAAATAGAATCTTTTAAAAATTTTTATTTATAAAATGGTATAAAGCGGCAAAATAGAAAAAATAGTATAAAACACTCGTTGCAGAAGATCCTTCAAGTAATCATTTGTTCCCCAATTCACCGCTATGCGGCTCGTTTCGGAATTTCAAATTCGTGCTTGAATAGATGCCTTCTGCAACTTGTATTTTAATATACTATTACAATATATTCAGGGTGCTATTTTTTCTAATACCATTACAAAAGTTGGCCAAAATGAAATTCGACATTTCTTCATATTGAAGAACGTCGATATCTTAAAATACGGGAAATCGACAGTGAAGTAATCCATTGTTTTACGACTTTTTGTAGGCGGCTGGGCGATAGGTAAACATCAACCGACGTTAACGTCACCTACAAAATTTGTTTAAAATGTTGTAATTTCCCGATTTCTCGATTTAAAAAAACAATGTACCCCTCGGCATTGGAAATTCCTTTTTATCCCTCATGTGTTTTATTTGCTTTGGTCCTACGGTCTGCAGCAACTAAATCCACATTCGTGATAAAAAGCTCAACGTCAGTGATAACCTATGTGGAAATTAGTATACAAATTTAAAAAAGTATACAATTGAACTTCCAGGTCCCTATACCTTCTTAATGAAGGGACTTTGTACTAAGGTATATTAGGTTTAATTTGTTTATTATAACCTAAGGAATGTATGACCAATCGGTGTCTCATTCTGTTTGGGACACCCTGTATAATTGTTATCCCTGAATTTATTTACACCAAAAGAAACACTTTTGGTTTTGGTGAACGGTGCATGTAGCTACAAGATTTAATTATCAAAAAATCAAGAGTGATAAAGTATTTAGGTTACTATAGTTAACAAAACATAAAAAATTTGCATTTTTATATTACGATTACGAATCGAACCGAAACTAATGATAGTTGTAACTTGCAAGAAAGTTCTACTAAATACAACTATTTGACAATAATTTCTATTGAAAGTAATTGAAAAAGTAATTGATGTTGTACAATTACAATTACTAAGTAATTGGTAATTGAATTACTATTTACTGTGGGTAATTGACTCTCTGGTAATTAAATTACTTCATTGGGTCGTAATTGGTAATTAGTAATTAATTACTTGTGTGAATTCGCATCTGACAGTTTAACACATTTCTGCCAAAAATGATTGCGGTGTAATTCAAATTACAGGTATATAAGCTAAGCAATGAATTTAATCATCCATAAAGTAGAGTCATCACATTCTAAAAATTCTAAAAAAGCATCTAGTTCCTCTACCTGCTTTAATGATAATACATTATACTTCCTTGTTTATTTCATTCATTAGAAATTGAACCAACCGGAAGCGTGGAATTGGCGGAAAATACACGGCTTTACAGCGCTTAAATTGTGATTATAATTTTTCCAGCTTCTCATAGGAACGATATCGGATTTTGCTTTTAATAAGAATTTAAATTTATTTTTAATTAAAAATTTTTTGAGTAGCGTTAGTGTATTTATGAAATACTTGAACTGTGAATGAATCTGACCACATAAACTAAACTTTTTGTTGAAACTACTCGTGTCAGTTTGACTGAAAATTTCTCGCGGTTATATTCGGTCCAGTAGTTTCATTTTCATTTTTCGTTATTAATTTAAATGAATCTTAACCAAACTAACTGTGATGTTGGCAGATAACACCGAACAACCGTCAACGTCAAGAGAAACGAATTCTTTATTAGTTGAATTAAATGATCTAATCTAATCAAACACCATCTGACTGCCTTCGTATATTCGTTTTGAGAAAAATGAGTGCGGGTTTTTAGGAAACACGAGTGACAAACGTTAAATTAAACTCAGAAACACAGAAGAGTTGCGCCTCTGGCGTGGTTTCGACGTTGAGTTACCGTGTTCTTTTGATTCTTTTATAAACCTCAATGACTTTTTGGAAAGAAGAGGAACATCGGTGGCATTACTATATCTTTGTTACTCGATTATTTAATCTAGCTCGTCCGCCTCGGCGATTGTGGTCGTGGGTTAAAATAAAAAAATGGTTCTTGCTAACTGCTAAACATATGCGCGCCAGTTTCAGTACAACATATAATGTTACGTTAATTTCTATTCTTAACGCCGCTCGTGGAAATTAGTTCTTGTTTTTCTTCTTGTCAGTCCATATCGTATGCTTTTCAATGTCTCAATATTTTCTATTTTTGGCTTTTTGGTAACATTTCTTCCCCGAAGTCATCTAGGGGTAATTTCATTTCGTTACTCTAGGTCGTCAGTGTATAATTTTCTCATCCGTCTCCTGTAATATTCCACCCATTGCCAGCTGAGGTTCGCTATACGATACATTAAATCGGTAATTTGGTTTTGCTTCTAATTTACTTAGGACTCGTTTATTTAGGGCTACACTGGCCCTGTTCATATAGTTCTGTAAGCTTCAGTGCAACTCAAAATAGTAGCGCTGATTTCAAATAGGAAAAGCGTCCGCAAATATGTGGCGACTTCCGCTGCCATTAATAACGTTTGGATAGTTTCGCGAAGAATTACCTTTTTTTACTGTTACTCCCCATGCGAGGGGAATGCATCCTGTCAATTGCAAATATCGTCTTTCGATACACATTCCAGTTTAGATTTTGGCGCCAACACGTCGCCCCACGTCTGCGGCCGCTTTAGGCGAGGTTGTAACTTTCCGCTTATTTGGCATTGAGCGAGAAACATTCAACTGCATACATTCTGCGTAGCGCGGCTGTTAATAGGTGCTTAAAAATTGGGAGCCCCCTTTAGCTTAAAATCATTTTGCAACTATGGCCAACAGCCGGATTAACTTTGGTGGTTCCTTAATAATGACTAAGAACGAAGGTTGAATCTCGTAGCAAGCACCGTTAGATAAGTTACCGTGCCCACTTTTCGAGACAATTCGATTTCGACTCAGTCAATGCAACATCGCTGTTTTCACCTTTCAACGGCCAGACTCGTCTCTTAAGGCCCAAATGCTTTATCAACGCCGCACGCAGCAAGGGTTATCTTTGCAGTTAACCAGGAACACACTGCCACCAGCTCAGGGTAGTTGAATTGAAATTGCTTAAATTATACATTTACCACAAAAAGTGAAGCTAACCACGGAGTGTTCCAAACATTCGGTTTCAAAGATTAGCTCTTCCAGCGACACCTTATACGCTAGTACAGGCAAATCATTAGCCCCTTCTAGGCATTTCGTGTTTACATGTTTAATAATTAGGTACTCCGAATTTACTGAATAGAATTATTGTAGATAGCTTCTACACATGAAGGCGTCCTCTGGAAATCAAAATTAACTTCTATGCCATTTTCCTTGTCGAAGTTATCCAATAGATAGCTCGTTAAAGATACCATCTTGGTTTTATTGTGTGAATAATGTACAGCCGTTGACAGTACCGTGTCGAGAATCAACAGAGGTAGGTTTCCGTTGGCGAAGGGCTGGTTCACACCCTCGAAAAATTTAAATTTCTCTTCGAGTCGCGCTTTATAAATTCCCTCGTGTTATAATCCATTGACTATACCCTTAATACCTAAACAACTACTCAAATCGTTACTAATTACACCGTAGGGCATCACTTCACAATAACATTCGTTTTAAAATCAATTCCTAATGGGTAGGTACCACATTTTCCAATGCAAGTAAATCACTGCAAATTTTGACTTCATCTAAAACTGTAATTTCTACAAGATGACAATCCTGCTTGGAAACTAGTTCTATTGCAGTCAGAACAAGTCTCTTCCTCTTATCACCCTTTATCCGCTTTTACAAGTATTGTTTTTCACAAACAAGACTAGGCTTCCCAATCTGCCAGTCATCTAAATATAAAACTTGTTTTCATTGTATTGCCACTGTTTCATTTGATGGAAAGTTCAAGATGCTATTAATATATGGAGCAACTGATGAATCGTAATTCGATTTGAAGCTTAGTAGACAACACTTCAAAGGCATTTTTACAACTGATGTGAACTGCCTTGTCAAAATAGATTTTTTACTTCAAATATATTTGAATGTTTTTAAAACTTGATGGGCCCTGGAATGGCCTAGCAGAAAATTTGGCATCAGAGCCAGTGTCATGGCCTGAAACAATATAGACCGCATTGGTTTTAATTAGATGTCCTGTAAATAGTAAACTATATACACGATCTCTAGTTTTAATGTGTAAAATATTGACGGATGGAATTTACAAATGGAGAAAAGACCCCTTTATTGTAAAAGGAAGTAAAAAAGGGAACGTCCAACAAATATAACATTTCCGACTGATAAGCCAATTATCACAGCTCTATAACATGTTTATGGAAATAATAACCAACACACTAAACGCTCAAACATATCTTTTAACACGTATGACCACTGCAAACCGTAAAAATACAATTCAAAAAAATCTGTAAAGGGGCTTACACGGAACCGCCCTCGCGTGAATTAGACCAATTTGGAAATTTAAAAAATGTCTTGCGCTGGGGTTTGACCTCCACCACATCTGCGTAATGATCGTAATCGCTTCGATAAGTCGTACTGTGCCATCCAGCCCTATTGAAATGAGTACGGCGTGCGCCTCTATTTAACGGAACGGTCTTATTGTTGAAACGTTTTGACTCTTTTGTGGCATTATCCTGTATCTATTGAGTCCTATTTTCGGCAAGTGTAATTCCTGACCTATGTGAAAATTATTACTTCCATCTATTTCAAAGTTACCGCAAAAATAAACAACACTTATTTTTTAAGGTGCTCACCCTATATATATTTGTCTTCTTGGTTTTATGCCAGGTAAACATATAATCTGCATGCAAAATATCGTCATCAAAAAATGGTTTTTTAGTTATACCGCCAACAGGCAGACAGACAGACAGACGCAATTGAGAAAACCTGTTTTTCGTCATCTAGAGGCCCTGAAACGCGAAGATCTGAAGAAATCTGAGAAGGTGATTTTTTAGCGATTACAATACTTCCTTCGTCTTTTAGGCGAGAGCAGTAAAAAGCACAAAACCCAACCAACCATCCAAAAAAGAAAATTATTAAAATTCCTTAACATTACCAATTCCGAAATTAAAAAATTCTATAAAATGTAAATACAATCGGTCAGCAAATATTCTACCTGTTCATGAATACATGTTGGAGTGCATTGTTAGATCACAATTGGAGAAACTTGTCTGCGGTCTTCCTTGAATTTGTGTAATTCCTTCGATTTCTTGCACTTGTTCAGGTAGCACGTCAGAAATGTAACTTGTAGATTTATAGGATCAGGTGAATGAAGGGTTGTAGGGTAAGATATAAATGGACTAGCCAGGCTCAACTACCCCTTGAGATATTTGTAGTCTACGTCAGCTCACAAATGAATACACCTCAATGTTAGAGAATATATTAAAGATTCACCAAAGCATACACTGCTTATATACAAACTTTTTGGGTCATGTTTTACTTATTCTAGTCGATATGGTGACTAAAGAGATTTACTTGACGTACGTTGAAAACAAACGTCTACAAAAGCTACTAGCTTGAAACAATACATTGCAACTTGACCTGATTATATAACACCAATGCTGAACTTAGCGTAAATATAGCTTAGATATTACATATTATGAACTGGTTTTACGGCTTAATTGATTTCCGTTTAATTTAATTTAATTTTAAAAAACTTTATACAATTGTCTATTTTCTGGTCAAACGTTAGTTTGAACAAAACTAATCTAAAGAGATCACCTGTAAAAAGTTAAAAAGTTATTTGAAGTAGGAAGGCCTACTGCAGTGACTAAATTTTGCGTTTTGTAACAAATGGCGAAAATCAAAGTACGCTCTGTGATTATAATACTCCAGCATTAAGGGTTTATCCCCAACCGAAATAAAAGTTTCGCATATCGAAAGAGCGAATACAACACATATTATTCGAAATTTTGGGCATGAGAAAGCTATCCGCGTAATGGACACAGCGATTGCTCACACCAGAGCACACACCCAATCGTATCACCAAATCCTGGCAGTGTCTGGCGTTGTTCAAGTGCGATCCGACGAACTTTTTGCGCTTATTCGTTACCGTGGATGAGACTTAAATTCATCATTACACACCGGAGACCAAGCAACAATCAAGACAGTGGACAGCGAGAGACAAACCAGTTCTTGTCTTTACGGCGGCAGTATTTTGGGACGCAAAAGATTTTTTTTTCGATTATTTAGAAAACCAGAAAATTCATGAGAAACGACCGTTATTAGAAAAGTCAGGATAATGACCTGCTATAAGTCTGTTATTGCGATGGTTAAGATTCAGTAACCGAGCTTCGAATTGCTACCCCATACAGCCTACTCGCCAGACTTAACCCCATCGGGCTATAGTTTGTTTCCGAACCTGTAAAGGTTTCACGCTGGTAAAAAGTATTCCGCCGCCACAAACGCCTATTTTGAAGAGTTGGGCGAATCAGCCTGTAAGGGTAGCGTAACGCTTTTGAGAATCTCTAGAATAAGTGTATAGAGATAGAAGAAGACTCAGCCTCTTAGATTCTTTATCTATCTACCTTATTATTTAAGCAGGCAATCCACGTTTGCTTGTAAAGCTCTTTCTTAAACGCAATGACTAATTTAATATTACTAGTTGATAAATTTAAAAAACCTGATGTTGATCGAGTATGTAAAAAAACCCAATGCTAAACAGTTTATCCGTCAGTCAACGGAATGGCGATTTATGCACCTACCGGTTATTTTAATTAATTTATACTTGGGGAACATACAAAGGGCGTTTTAAGAGCGGTATTTTGCAGAAACAGGTCGGTCTGATCATACATCAAGTCTTGATCCGTAGGTAGGGACACGTATAATTATAATCATACATCATTCTGCTACCGAAGAATTTAATATGGGAGCAAGTTATAAAACTGTCAGCGTTCATTATTACACGTGCAGTGGGTGACAATGTAATTTAAGTTTGACGTAATTATGCACTCAATGAATGGTAACGAAATTATGGTCGCGCGGCTATTTATCGCCCATAAATTCGCCGTTCCTCCGCCAAAGCTCGACTTGCAGCTATCAATACTGCGTTAAATTGTAATTTACTCGCCGAGTTTCTAGCTCTCCCGGGCGCGTTTTAACGCGAAAAACCAAAACGAATGTGGCGGAGGATTTAGCGGCGGCATTTCCTTTAAATATTATATGGCACGACGAGATCAGATTAAAGAACTGACGTCTAAATCTCGTTGAATTCATTACGCGTATTTATGGCGCTGTAAATATTCTAAATAGTTAGAGCACGGGAATGCGAATGATAATTGCTGTTTTTATGCCCACTCGCCCATACTCCATCCCCGCGCTTGCAAGCGTGTCGCGGCTTAAGGTTATTTATCGTTATATTTTCTGTGGTTTCTTTGCGGCATTCTAATAGTACTAATTTTTCCATGGATATTTAACTGCAATAGGTTTTTTATTTCATCAATATAATACTAGAACGTTTCCTATATCCTTCGAATTATATTTGATGATGCCACTATAACCTGGTGATTAGCCAACATTATACTCAATAAATACCTAATAAGAAAAACGAATTGGAAACGCATTTCTGATGACCACGGAAATACGATTAAACACTTACTGACGAAGAGACTAATAAGCGCAGGGTGTAATAGATGCAAACAGAAGCGAGAGACTTTCCACAACTGTGTCGAAACAGGCCATAAATTAAAAGACTGTTCAAACAAAAGGTCATGTTATATTTGCAGAACCATGAGGCAAAAGGAAGAAACAATAAAATGCCCAATTTAACCAGCAAGGGCGGACGAGCAGAGGAAGAAGGGGGTGCGCCATAAACTAATATATAATGAAAAACCTTAACTCCGACGTGCCAGTTACAACGTGGTAATATTTAAGACGCAAGCGCCCAATACAAAATTAGAGCGTTTGATTACGGGTATGGCGTCACTCCGCGCACTGTGAAACGGAACGCTACGCTCTCGATTCTAACGTACACTACATTACAACGAATTGCACAAAACCTGCTAGTTAAGCAACGAGCTTGGTGTTGATGTCCAATTGGAAAGCCGTCTTTCAGGAACGCTGAGGCAGGAGGTCAAAATGGACAACGTCTGTAGCCAGTTATGGCAAAATGCGAAAAGTTTGCTTTCAGAAAGGTGCCCCGGGGTAAGGGTACTTACAATGATGACGATAGCATACAGAACTTTGGATAAGCAAGTATGGTGGGAACACGTAACGACAATTTGTACCCCGCCACAAAACTTAGATATGTTCGAGCCGGTTTCTTTTGAAAATCGTAACAACTGTTAATGCATAAATTATGCGACGACATGATATAACAACAACATTTATACTGGTCCGAAACGTACGATCACCTTCTTCGACGGGTTATCATCGCGTCTTCGACTCTTGGTGCACTACTGCAATGCTCGACAGTTAAAACCCGAATCACAAATAGCCGGCTCCAACGGCTGGAACCGCGGAGGCCGCTTGCACAGAACAACTCCGCTTGGCTACGTATGGTCAACTGCCACAAGGAAAGAAGAAACCCTACTAAAATGGAGGGTGGAGACGCACGGGCAGGACGCTAGTGCGCTCCGTAAAATGTACAGCTGTACGAACATGTGTCCAACTGTCTGACTAAACGGCAGGGGTCAAGGGGTGTGAGGAAAATACTTTAACGCTGTCTCTTCCACTCACACAACGGATTCATTCTAACGCCGTTTTCCGGAAGCAACTTTTGCGCAAAGCAACGGACAGCCGCGCCATAGGATCGACACAGACTATACTGACCCATGGGAAAGCGATTGCAAGCAGGCGCAGGATTTGAACTGCGGTCTACAAGAACTAGCGGTCTGAATTCGTAAAGAAAACACAGGAAGTTCACCTGACTTTAACATATACTATAAAATCCGTGCTATTTATATAATAGTAGGCCCCTTTCCTGTAATATTCGATTTAAAGACAATTCCTAATTGGTATAAAAGCAGTAGTTTCAGATTATATATTTACTGTTGCCTCAGAAAAAGACTTCAATAAAACAAAACTTATTATTTCAAATAAAGAGAAATTGACTGCGGACCATTTAGGACTATTGCCTTTTCCATTCATGAATATTGAATAAGTATTATGTAAAAAATATATCTTTGTTTTTCTTTATATCAGTATCACTTTTTTCGTTAAACGTCAAAGAAAGTCAAATTTAATAATATTTTCCACAGCATTAATGTGATACTTTTTTGTCAAGGCGTTACTATACATTACTTTTTCTGCCGACGGGTGGCAAAATCAACTTATTTTTGTATCTAGAATGCGAAATACTACTTTTCCGTTCGAAAATGAGAACGCAAAAGCACTTCACATTCGAGATACAAACTTTTTTCGAAACCTGCATTACTATTAAGAAAAATTTATATAAAAATTATAGAACTGTCATCATTTAATTATTTGACCGATTATAAATAATAACAACATTTAAGTCATTGTGACAGCTGAATGATAATACAATTTAATTAACATGATATCATTTGTAGAATAATCGATAGATAGAACTAACAATGGAACTCTTAATTAGTATGGGACTAAAATTGTAGCTTCGTTTTATTGAGAAATGACAATAAGTCACTTTATTTTTTTAAGTTCATTTTCATAACGGTAGGTAAATATAGTATGATCAAAAATTATTTTCGTCTACTATAGCTATGGAATATTTCCTAATTTATAAATCCAACTATAAGTCATACTCGATGAAATTGATTTTTGATCATACTTTAGGAGGTAAAGAAAGTGAAGGAATGTACGGACGGATGGATAACGTGTAATTAAGAACGTGTACAAGGAATATGTAAATGTTAGAATGAAATTTATTTCGATAAGGATGTATCAGAAATGAAAAAGGATTCAGTTCTGATACGAACTTTTGGATGAGCAAAGGATAGTGATGATGTTGTAAGGACAATCTTCGAATTTAAGCCAAATTCATAGTTTAGTGGTGAAGACTCAAACCTTACCTCTATACGAACCTTCTTTCCGCTTATTTAAAGATTAACACTTCGTATTTTAGGACCTTGAATTCAATTCTCCATACGCTGGTTTAGAAATTCAAGCTTTGTTCCTGCTTGGGGTGCCGTAAGCTATTTTCGCACGAGAAGCGATTGCATTCTTAGAATTTTGTGATTCAGGTAGGCCCAAAACTTTCCCGAAGCTTCAGGCAGAATTGCTTAGTCAAGATTTCGTCAGCGCAACGTCTTTCGCATGGTTTCACATAAGCTAAAGAGAGAACGCAGTTAAGTTGCGCCTGCGGGGTCTCAGTTGGTTTTCGTGGCAACCTTTGGTGGTTCGTTGTGATATGTGCATGCTAGCTGTCAGGAGTAAGGTGAAGCAATTGAGTTAGTGTGGTGAAGAGTTCTTACCGTGGGGTTGCGAGACCCTTAATTATCGCTACGGCAGATCATTTACCGTACGCTTAAAGGTACCAGTTCTAGCTTAACTAAGACGTCATGTTGTATCTCGCACGTTGAGAGTTCGTCCCGTTGTTCCTGCATTGGAAGTTCCGTACGCCTTTTCACCCGTTCTGGGGATATCGTCCTACCAACCCCTGGTTGTGGTAAACATCATAAAGGCCTTGTTCCCGCATCCCGCAAACACCGTGGTTGTTATTTTCGAGGCATAGTTGAGGTGCGACACGAAGCTAAAATTGGACATCAGTACTTACCGTCTGGATTTCTTCAATCAAGATATTTGTTGATTTAGTAGTATTTGTAACTCAGAAATTTACAGTGAAGTGATTTTTAAGTGAATTTTTAGTCTTACCGCCAAGTTTTATTGTCTACATGATGTTTTGCGTCTTCAGCTCAATAACCGTTGGTGTACCATAATTGAAGTAATTGTCGCTAAACTTCGTCCATGTAACGTAGTTCTTTTGTTCCAAATTTAAAGTCACTACTGTGTGAAATGTAGCTCTACGGTTTGATTGTAATTTTACCGCTGTGTTTAGTTTAAACGTCAGAATTTAACATGACTAACCCCTTTAGCTATAGCCAGTAAAAATTTCCATTTTCATTGTTATTCACATATTTCATTACTTTAATAGAGTTTATTGTCAACTATTTACGGTTTTCATTGGTGTTTGCGTGCCTTTTTGTATTTGTTTTGATGTACAGGAATCCAGATAATGTAAGCACGTGCAGCTAAAGATGGGTTCGATTCAGCTGTTACAGCCACCCCCTCAAGCTGTGCCATGGTAGAAGTACAAAGGTAAAGCACTCACTTGCACATTCCAGAGTGGGTTCACCTGTGTTGTTGATTATGTTTTCCCGATCTAGTCCGAATGTGGTGGCGCATCAATATTGAACATCTTTTACCTGGCGTACCAGATCACCGCCATAATCCAAGGTAGTAAAGAATCCCCCTTCTCCACTGCAGTTTAGCCGCCAAACCGTTTGTTGCAGTTCATCGTAACGGGGTTGGGGCAGCGGATCTGCGTAATTTTCCCGATTTTGTAGTTTTACTGACGGTCTTGTCGTAAAGTCGTGTTCGTGCTGTAACAAACTGTGTATTTGTATTTAAATACCAAAAAGATCATTTGTAATAAATATAATAACATTTAATTTAATTAATAAGTCAAATTTGTAACAATAACTATGAAATGTTGTAGCTAGGCTAGTACTAGGAGAATAGTAGAATTAAAAACAACAGTGCATTATTTTTCTTAAGGAATATACACACATTTTCTGAAATGCGTAACTAAATTAAAAGGTATTCAATCATAGAAGATTGTTCAATTATGGTACAATTTTAAATAAAACGATGTGTTATTGAGCTAGTATCGGAGAGCTTCTTAAAAAGGTTAGACAATTGTTGTGTGTCGAACATTGAAACAAAACTTGTCTGAAATAAAGGTTTATTATAAATAAGGTAAACCATTTGATGCCTGATTAATAATTACCTAAAAGAATCTGAGAATTGATATTCATAAGAGCTGCTAAATTAAAAGGTTGCATCAACTGTCATCTTACACATCAGATAAGAGAAATTCACATAACCGTTGCAGAGTTTGAACGTAGAAAAGTTAAATTAAGAAAAGTAAAAAATGCATGTCCCAACATGAGTAAAGGGTTTCATGTTTAAGTACATTATTAAATGAGCTAGTTTTGCGTTTTAGTTAACAGAACTGAATTGATACTTTAGGTTAAGTTAATGCACAAACTGAGAAAACAAGACTATTTGAATAAATCTGTTAAAAACCTTCCTTGGGCAAAACTGGGAATCGTGGACAGTGCATGAGGCAGTTTTTGCTGCAGTACCCCGGACCATAACATTTACTGCTCCATTTAAAACTTTTTGGGATACGTTCGAATCTAATTGACCTATATCATTTTAAAAATAAACAGAAGCTTTTACATAGGTACGTATAATTACTTATTAATTGTCCATCTCTTATCTTGTCTCTTTTATAATAACAGCCACACTTTGAACCAATTCCATAATAAAGTGTTATTATTATTATTATTTTCTCCACGACAGTACAATATTTTCTTAATATTGCGATATTTCGATAATCGACTATAGATAATTGAAATTGATTGATACACAATAGCAATATTTGTCGTAATATGATTTCTTTTTTGTAGTATGGCTGAACGCCCACGGAAAATTAAACAATTATTGGTAGCCAGTTTATGAATAATTCTGGATTTCTCAACGAACAGAAATTACTCGACCCGCACATCAGCGGAGGCTTTTAATTGGAAACCTTGACCCTAACTTTGGCGAACTTCTTTATTGTACAATAGCAGATGAAGTTCGAAGTTCAGAGACTTTTAGGGAGCACGTAATTTTTAACCTTCCGAAATTGTATTTTAATTACTCCCCGAATTAAAACATAGCACGAACACACGGCCTCATGCTTCGTTCGTGAATAATTTAATTCCATTACCTCTCGGTAATTTGACGCCTTCGTGAGCCGCCACGACGTTTCGCTGACCCCCGGGTTAGGTATTAGTTAAGAAAGCCGTCCGAAACGTGCAGTTTAAAAAAATCGGTGGGTCTATGACTTCACAAAGTGTCAGGCGAAATTGCAGTGACTCACGCGTCAGTGCCAGGTTTGCTTCTTGTACGAGATTTCCACGATCTCTTGACCCCTCTTAACACTTCTGTTACGTAACCAGGACAGAAATCCTTCAGAAATAATTGGAATACGTTAGCCAAGAATGATCTGAACTTATCCTTGAAAAGCTACCGTTACTGAATCAGAAAAAGGCAGAACTGGGTCATTACCTTTTTCTTTTCCTGCTCGCGTAGATCTCTGCAGATCTCCGTAAGCGCTCTGGAAACGATCAGGAAACAACGCCATCCGTTTGTGGATTTATCTGAATTTCATGCGGTCTACTAATAGGTTCAACGTCTGTAATTATTCCATAGGAGGGACAAGATTGGAAAGGACGAAGTGCTGGAAGACCTGCAATTAATGAAAGTAGAAAATTTGTAAACAAAAGGTCCAGCATAGCAAAAAATGGAGAAAAATCGTGGAATCATCCAAGTACCACCACGAATTATTAGGCAAATGAAAACAGAATAGTACAGGGACTAATCTCCCAAAGAAAAGGATGTCGTGGCAATAGCAATAACAGTTTCGCTTTTGATTTTAATACATATTTCTTCATTTATATAATATCTCAAGTATATCAATATTATAATATTAAAAATTTTGAAAAAAGACATGAACACTCATACTTCGCTGTACAGGAAACTCTGTAGCCAAATCGCAAAACATTTTTAGCAACTTTACAGCAACATTTTTGTACGTTTTTCTTAAATTTCTAGTTTTGCAGACACATTTCCTACACATTTGTTAACAGGTTTTCAATAAGTATTTTTTATAATAAATTTCGATACATTTTTGTTAAAAGTCACGTAGCGCAGTTAGGTATGCGCTGGGCTTGCACTAACCAAGTCCTCGGTTCGAATCCCGCGGGGGCCGGAATTTTTCCGCAGTCTTGGTGATTCGAATCGGGCTCAGTGAGGCCATTCACAGTTGGGCACCAAATTAACTGTGCTATACTCACAACCACAGACCTAAGAGATAGAGTAACAAGTTCAACACATCACTATGACACATGCCATACACAACGGTTGCTTCGCAAGCAAAAAAGGCGCGCTCCAACTTTGTATCCCGAATCCGGGGCAAGTTGAGCATTGCACCGCCAGATGCAAACGCATAAAGCACCAGTCTCTACACCGCAAGGTAAAATGAGGTTATCGATAATACATACATTTTTGTTATCAATTTTTAGTAAGATTCTAACAAAATTTTAGTATTAGAAATTAGTGAGTTTTCAGTAAACGGGTTGTACAAATTAACATCAAGATTTCGAAGAAAAGTTTATAACAGACTGTCTCTAAGCGACCTTAATATTTGTCAACATCAACAGTTCTAAAATAAATAAATCTGACAAATACAGTAATCATAGGTACTTAAAGCATCTTTTGAGTAAGTTCCCAATAACACTTTAGTAAGTATGAGGAAAACTTCCAATACATTCTCGGTTTCAACAAGTTTATAGAGAAGATTCTCGAAGTTTTCAGCCAATAAAAAATGTTTAGCAAATTTAGCCAAATGTCAGAATAACCTAGCTGAAAATTAAAAAGTTTTCTGTAGTAGCTGGGTAACTAACGCTTGGCAATTAATACTACGTCAATAGGACATGGTTAGAGTTACAGTTGAGATAATAAGACATTAATGAATCTATTATTAAAAACGGAAGTCGCAAGTTAAAATGTAACAAATCAAAGGCATATAACAGATACAGAATCTGAGTGTCTACACTTTTGCCATGAAACAAACGTTGCAGATTTAAGTTTAACGATTCTCGTTTAAATTTAACGTACACGTTAGTATTTACATATAAGTACAAATATCATAGAACAATGGAAAAACGAAGTATTTCAGCGGAAGTCCAACTTTCAAAATTCATTTAAAAGTATGTAAAATAATTTAAGGTAGATTTTAATTCTCCCCCATTTTTACTTCCCTCGTCCAAAAAACAACGGAAGTATTCTAATCGCGAAAAAATCACCTTCCAATATTTCTTCAGATCTTCACGTTTCAGGGTTCCTAGATGACAAAAAACAGGTTTTTTTAATTCCGCCTGTCTGTGTGCATGTTGCAGGTATAACTCAAAAAACTATTTGTTTTATGAGGACGATATTTTGCATGTGGATTATATCCCTTCCTGGTATGAGACCGAGAAAACATATACAGGGTAAATATCTTTAAAAATAAAATGCTGTCTATCTTTGTTGCAACTTTGAGTTGAAAGTAATATTTTGCACACACCTCAGGTTTTTACTCTTGACGAAAAATTGCATATTTTGGACGCAACATATACACGGTGAGCACCATGCTTTAACTAAGAAATAGATAAAAACACATAGCGCAGTTTTGCTGCTCTTGACAAAAATGGGATGCAGCAGATACAGGGTAAATTTTGTAAAAAAGATATAAAGGGACAACGTGTTGCGTTGTTTCATGCAGCCGCGTCGCTCAAAAGTAAAGGGTGCAACGTGGCAAACTGTCAAACGTTGAAATCTCAATCGCAGGTTCGTTTGCGGGAGCTGTAGTTTGAATCCCGTTACCGGTAATCTTGTCTTGATTTGAAAATTAGTGTAATTTGCATTACCAAGTATTTTCTTTTATTGTTTCAGTATTTTATTAGCGACATTTTTACACCTAATTATCTTTGATTGTTTTCTTATTTAGTGCCACAACAACCACTTGCGAGGGTAGCTCTGAGTAAAACCCTTTACATATTTTTTTAAGTGCTTTCCATTGTCGATTTCTTTTTTAATTTACCTTATTTTCTCAATTTTTCCACCACCGACCACCGCTATTTCTGAAGCATTTAATGTTTTCTCCTTTTTTCTTGTAACCTATATTCGCCCCACTCCCTTTTAATAAAATGAAAAACAGTTTTGAGTTGTTACTGCATTTCTTTTATATACCTTTGAGTGTCCCTGTTGATGTTAAGCTCAGTTCTACTGTTAAATCAATTGATTTAATTCGTTACTCGAAAGATAAGAAAGAGAATCTTTCTTTGTAAAGACACAATATCTCCAATAGAATACAAAACAGTAAAGAGTTACAGCAGTTTCAGTCACTAATTGTGGCGGCAGATGCACCAAGATACATCAAGTACCGAGCCGGAGCAATCCATATACTTTCAGTTGTAGGTAATATAACAAGTGGAATGATTATTATCGATGATTTTTTTTTCAGAGGTAAAACCGGAACCTACATTTAACGAGTGCGTAGCACGAGTTAAATTTGCGACATGAAAGTGGAACGGGCTTTATTATAAGTAATAAAATCAAGAACCAGCTCCACGAATTTAAGGCAATATCCCATAGACTATGCTCAATTAGGATCAGTTCGATATAACTTTAATAAACGCATACGCACCAACTGAAGCTGCAGAGGAAGAAGAAAAACTGGAATTCTATGAATCACTGGAAGAAATCATAGATAACACCCCAAAGAAAGACATTTGCATAGTGCTGGGCGACTTCAAAGCGCAAGTAGGGAGAGAAGATGCATATAAACCAACAATTGGAAACCATAGCCTACATGAAGAAAGCAACTATAACGGTTTAAAACTGATCGAGCTAGCAGCAAGCAAAGGTTTAGCAATAAGTAGCACCACCTTCCCACATAAAGCTATACACAAAGGAACATGAAAATCAAATGATGGAGTGACGGTGAACCAAATTGATCATGTCCTAACCAACATAACAAATAGCACCAACATAATAGACGTGAGAACAATGCGAGGGGCCGATTACGACAGTGATCACTTCCTGGCACAAGCAAGGCTACGACAAAAGATATCAAGTGTCAGGCGCCAAAATATAGCCAATAAAACAAAAAGGTACAACCTAGAAAGACTAAAAGACTGTGAAGTACAAGCAAGATACCAACAATCACTAACCAGAGAAATAGAACAGCGAGCAAGAGAAACAGAGAGTGAAGAAAACATCGACAAGCAGTAGAATGACATAAAAGCAACAATCAACAAAACAGCTGAAGAAATTGTGGGTATCAAACAGCCACAAAGACACGAGTGGTTCGATAACGAGTGCTTACAGACTATTGATAACAGGAAAAAAGCATGCATGAGAATGCTTCAACAAAACACGAGACAATCCAAGACAAATTTCGAGGAAGCCAGGAAACAAGCACGAGCAATGTTGAAAAGGAAAAATCGAGAGTTAATAAATCGAAAACTAACAGAAATAGAAGAAAAGTGAGGAGAAAATTAAACAAGGAAAGCACATGAGGAAATAAGGTACTTCAGGAAAGGTTTCCAGCCCAGCATAAATATGTGTAAAACTAGAGAAGGAAAGATATTCGTAAACAAAGAGGATATTGCTGATAGATTAAGAGAATATTTTGCCAATTTACTGAACACAGGAGAGAAAGAACTGAAAGAAGGAGTGGAACAAGAAAGCGATAGCATAAATGGAGAGGAAAATGAAGAGATACAAGAACCAGAACCGACATACGAAGAAATTAGGAACATTGGTAAAATGAAAATGAATCAAGCATCAGGGGAAGACAATATACCAACAGAGTTACTAAAAGCAGGAGGGCAGGAGTCCTACAGTTAATTCAGACAATATGGAAAAATGAAGAGATGCTACGTTCATGGAACACAGGAATCCTATGCCCCAACCATAAAAAAGGAGACAAGACAATATGCGCGAATTATAGAAGAATTTGTCTTCTCGATACAACATACAAAGTCCTATCGCATGTACTACTAGAAAGACTGAAATCATATGCAGAAAGTAAAATAGGGAACTACCAAGCCGGCTTCAGGAAGGAGAAATCTACAACAGATCAGATATTCAGCCTGCGACAAATAGCAGAAAAATCCAGGGAATTTGGGATCGATATTCATAACATCTTGGTAGATTATAAGCAAGCATATGACAGCGTGACACGCAGAGCAGTAAAATAAGCTCTAGAGAACTTTGGCATCCCACAGAAATTAAAAAGACTGACATTGATGACTATCAAAGAGGTACAATATAAGATAAAGGTAGGAGGAGAGGAAACGCAAGCTATCAGTAGCAATGTTGGAAAGAGACAAGGGGACGCCTTGTCCCCCTTATTATTTAACATGGTGCTAGATACCGTCATACAAAAAAACCCACACAGAGTGACTACCTATTCAGGAGTCAGAACCAAATACTGGCATACGCTGATGATATAGCCATAATCAGCACTAATGAAAGAGACGTGACCCAAACATATAGAACCCGGTAAGACAATTCAGAAGAGATCGGACTCACAATAAACACGGAAAAAAACAAAGTACCTACGAATATCAAGACAAATTGAACAAGAAGAACAAGGAACAAGCAACACAGGAATAGAGAGGGTTAATAGGTTCAAATACCTGGGGTAGTCATTAATGAAACGAACGACATAACCGAAGAGATTAAAGCCAGAATCTTCACAGCCAACAGGGCCTACTTTGCCATGAATGACATCTTCAAGACAAAATCCATATCAAGGAAAACAAAACTGCGATTATATAAAACTATAATAAGACCCATACTAATATATGGCTGTGAATCATGGACTTTAGTGAAAAAAGAAGAACAACGGTTAAGAATATTTGAGAGGAAAATTCTACGAAGGATATTTGGTCAGTCAACGATAGGGGAGAATGGAGACGAAGATACAATGAAGAAATAAGGAGACTCCATAACGAACCAGATGTAGTCAATGTCATTAAACGAATGCGAATACAATGGATCGAACATGTGATGCGAATGGCAACCAACAATACAACTCAGAGGGTATTTAATAGTGTACCCACAACATCACGACCCAAAGGAAGACCGCGCATAAGGTGGATAGACCTCCAAAACTGAATGCAAACAATTGGAGAAGAACTGCCAAAAACAGAACGAACTGGATCAAAATAGTTGAGTCGGTGAAGACCCTTGAAGGGTGGTAAAAAGCCGAGAGAGAGAGAGAGAGAGGGGAGGTTTTAACGAGTTTTTTACTCATATCATCGATCATTAGTCATTACGCGAATTATATTTGGAAAGAGAATATATTGAATGAAATGTTTGTGTTAAAACTGACGGAAAACCTAACCTGCTAACCTCGAATTTAACATAGACTTAAAATTGACAGCAGGGTAACCAACATTAACAGTGTCAACCTAAGAAAAAAATCAGAACCATTGATAATCACCCGTAATAGTATATTAAAGTATGAGTGGATAACAAGGTCTTTAAAACACGCGCGAGTTTTCGAGCATGACGGCGTAGCCGGAGTGCTCGAAATAGAGCAAGTGGTTTAAAGACCAGTTATCCACGAATACTTTACTCTATTTTTTATTATACCTCCAATACTGGAAATAAATTACGCACTAAAATCTTAGAAATAATTTTTGTCGTGATAAATCGAGAGGGCATAATAATATTGCTACTATAGTTACGAGAATTATTTACGGTTTTGTCGCGTCCATGTCCGTTGTTGCATTCAGTCGTTTCCTTGGCAACCTTTAAAGCTCGGCGAGCTTTAATCGCCTGTATTCGCACACTCAGGCGTGCTATAAACGGCGATTCTGATGCAGGTATAATAAAAAAACAATTACGAAAATAAATTACTACCGCTGTGATAATGTGTAACTAGGCATTTGCATGCATTTCATTGGTTGAAATAGCGTCACCTGATACATGAATTATATTCTCACATATAATCTCATAAGAGCATTAATTCTTTCCGGAAATTTTTTTGAGTGCGTTCTAACAAGACGCGAGGGCAAATTAGGACGTTGTTGGAATGCACGAAAAATAATTTCCGGATATGAATTAATGCTCGAAAGCAGATTCGGTAAGAAAATCGTAACGACACAAACCCTCACAGTTAGGTTGGTTTACCTACAAAAAATGTCCAAGACATTTTGTTGTTGTCTTGGTTACGGCTCTTGAACTAATTTTTCTGGTGGTCATTAATGAGTGTCGTACGATTTTCAAAAAATACGATAATAAGAACTTCGCAATCAGCTAGAGAGTTGAGTAGGAAAAAATTCGCCCTGACACTGCAGCATCGGAAGTTAAATACCTAGAAATGGTACTGAGGAAGGCCAGAAGAGATGTAATAAGAAATAAAGTAGAAAAAAAGGTTGTAAAATTCAGAATTCAGAAAACAAAAGAGTTGTTATGTACATGTTAGATATTATGAGCGCTACTGCAAAAAGAAGAAGAAGAACGAAAAGACAAGCCAACGCCAAAGAGGCGACAAGAAAAGGACGAAGTGGAGACACAAGTCAAAGCGGGAAAATATATAGAAAATGGACAGAGAGAGCCCCACACCATAAGATCTAAATAAGAAAAACGATGGAGATCATTCATCCTGACATTGAAGTGATCCAATATTTTCTTTTAGTCATTTTCTGATAACAGCATAACAGGTACAATAGTATACAAAAGGAACGTAAAGATTAAGTACAATTTTCTATTATATTTTGTACCTCCAATACTACCCTTCTCCGTTTTGAGTCCTAAATTTCTTTCAAATATAGAGCAACAGTTGCACTAGAGGTGGATATCCAAGCTACTTATATTCTGTATTTTCTGGAAACCTTGTATATAACCTGATAAAATTTTCTAGTAAAGCATATCGTTTTTCTAACTTTAAGCTCTCACTCTTCCACTGTCGTAAACACACCCTCTTGGGTTATCGATTACTTACTGCGTACATACTCCATTTTCAGCTTCTTTGGGGTCATGGTCTACCATATGACCTACCCAACTGAGGCTGTTAACAGAGCAAGGTCGTTATACTTAGATCTGCTTCTGACTGCTTTACCCTCTGTCTGAGACTCCATTCTTTTCTGTATTTTAACGATGTTCTCCAATTCCTAACACCTACCGTTTGCATATCTTCTTCCACTACATTTATTAAGCGTGCACAAAGGCGTTCTTTGGATGTAGTGCCATGAAGATTTCCTTGAAAATTCTTTTTTTGCTTCTTGTGGTGTCCATTCTTTGCAGCTGTTCGAACCCCCTTCTCCACTTTACTCTTAATTTTACTCACTACACCACACACTTATCGTTTTTCCGTAATAATTATCCCCCCCGCCCCCCCCCCCCCCCAGATACTAGAAGCACCGTGATTTTTCAAATAAACACTCATTTAACGGCATGTAGGTACTGATATTCTGCATTCCTATTACTATGTGAGCATAGATTTTGATTTAGTTTGATTACCAACAGCCCTTTGTTGATTTTAAAACGTTCAGATAATGGCTCTTGTATCTTCAGCCAGCGTATTACTTAAGTGGTGCGCCTTTTTAGCATCTGATTTTGAATTTATAAAACTGTTGACAGAAATAAATTTTTCCATTTATTAGCATGGCATTTAATAAATTTCACAGAACTACACAATTGCGAAGGGAACTTGTTACGTTGGTAGGGTAAAACGCACATCTTTTCAGTTTTCTTCTCTTCAGGGTTTATCCTGGACATGCATATCAGCCACAGTTAGGCAAACGAATACAATATCGCAAAAAACTTACTATTAAACTTACTCTTGTAATACATTACAACTGTAATATGTTGCTCTGGTCAGGATAATTTTAACAAATTACTTCTCGCAATTAGTTGCCCTGGTAGGTAGATCCAGATTAGCCAGAGGTCGTTCTTATACTCGAGTAAAATACAAAGGAGTTAAACACTAATAATAAAACACGAATAAGAGCGAACAAAACATTAACAGAAAAACTATCTATTTCGGTGGGAATCAGCCTCAGCCCAATATTATTCAACGTTATAATGGATCAAATCATCCAAAACACTAAAGAGGTAGAAGCATGATAACACTAAATTGAAGATTATGTGCTGTACCTTCTTTACAAATTTAAAATATTCGCTGAAAAGATACAAAGCATGGCAATTTACAAAGACCCACCACGTTGAAAACTGGCCCTTGGCAATAAAACGATTACACAGGTAATGAATTTCAAGTATTTGGGGGTCGAACAGTAACAGGAAAAAATAAGCAAGCAAGCAAGCAAAGCTGTCCTGTTTGATGGCATAAAATGGCGTAATAAACACATAACCACTGCAAGCAAAGTGCTTATACAGTTAATTGTTCTAAAAAAAGAAAAAACAAAGAAGAGGAAAAGTGAAATAGATTGGAACAGTCTTAATAAAATACGTATAATCGTCTTTATAATACAAATTAAAATCTGTTCAATTAAAATTATTATATAGTGCGTTCCAAAAAAACTAATTTAGTGTAGGCCTTGGAGAAAAAGATAAAAAAAATCTAGTCATGTCTTAACTTAAGTCTGTAAAGTTTGTTCACGAAACTCCTGGGCTGTCAAATTGTAATTATTATATTTAAGTTGGCAGCAAATTTAAAATTTTGTTGGTAACTTTCTACTTTTACATTTGGAAACACTGCAAAATTTTGAAACTTCCAAATTTCAAAATTTGATGTATTTGTCAAAGTGACATTTCAATCCGTAATTGTCTATATCAACGAAGTATCTTTTTTAAAATGCACCAAACACCAACTTTGAGAAATTATAAGGCCACTAATTAAAACCACCAACAAAAAGTGTGTTATTCATATGTTGTTGATGAGTTTCTATCCCAACATGGGCATGCTGTTCTTAGACTGCATCCTTACCAGTGCCAGTATAATCACATAGAGTTAGCATGGGCATTTGCAAAAAACTATTACCACAAGCATATACAATCCCAACCTTCATCCAAAGATAATGTTGACAAGTTATGGCGTATAGCTCTCGGTAATTTTACAGAGCAAATGTGGAAGAAGAGTATTGCTCATTGTGAAACACTTATTAAAAATGACTGGATAAAACACATGGGTACTTGCAGTGTGGCGGATATTCCTCCAGTCATAATATCGTTAACTGAATCTGATACTGATGAGTCCGACATGGAATTCTCTTCAGATTCTGAAACAACAGACTGATTGTGGAAATATAAAAGTATTCACTATAAATTTCTTATTCTCTCTCTTTTTCTGTAGCACTACAGCCCTAGGTGCGTTTTGGCTTAAAATTCAATACTTACATTTCCAATTTGTAACTTTGTTTAATAATATTTTTCTGCTTTCGACATAAAACCGTCGAACATAACCTATCTTTATTTATCACTAGTTTAGTCACTAGATTTGAAGTACATTCCATAAAAAAGCTAATATTATAAGTACACTCGAGAAATTTTAAAACAACTATTTTTGACAGCCCAGGAGTTTCGTGAACAGAGTATAGAGCGGAACACTTTAACCCAGCCTTCCTGCAACCACAGGCTTTCTGTCATCTCTTTTTGTATTTGCAAGAAATAAGTTTTAACAACCTTTCCGGAGCTGGGAGCTCGAGTGTGGTGACAGGAATTAGCCCGTTCTTGTTTCTTTTCCATCCCCATTGCTCTGCATTTTGTTCATTCCCAAACCACTGCTGAGCCTGGTGAGGTTCGGAACGAATGTTGTCGTGCTGCTGCTTCTGTTGATGGTAGCGAAGCAATATTAAATTTACCTTTATATGCTGATGTTGTGAAGCATGCATATCTATAGTTGTTTGAAGACATGCTTTTATTACTTTTCACATTACTGTAACTGTATAATTTAAGAAGGAGGCGTTCTCCAGCTTTAGCAATGATCTCTGGATCAGCATTTGAATTTTTGAATACCTGGATAACCTCTTTAAATCTAGATTTTTTCGGAGTACATTAATACATTTTATTTTCCCTTGATGAAATAATGCTGATGTTGTATCACAGCCACTGAAGGCATGCAAGAATAAAATATTATTTGCGGCTGTTTTATCTATGATACTTTTTGTTGCGTATATTTGTTGCGAAATTTTTCCTTTTCCTGATTTGAGAATATATATGTTTCTTGTTTGCATCATTGCCCAGGAATTTATTTTGTGACACAGTTGGGATCATTGTCTAGTCAGAAAGTACGTCTACTGAAGCAGTTTTTCGTGATCGTCGGGATCGCTCCGCATATTTGGTACTACGGTTTGCTACATCTTCCGGATATCCGTCAAATACGATAATGGCATTGGATGTATATTTCGATCGAACGTAGGTAACGTATTTGTTGCAAATGGATAAAAACGATTCACCGCGATGCCAAATGACTCGGTGTAATAAGTATCCTCCGTCGATAATATAGATCGTATTTTCAAAATTTATATCTCCAGAATGTTACTCAAATGCCTTATACATAGAAGATTTAATACATTTGTGCGTGCATGCCTTCGTCATTGAAAAGGGATAATGGAAATTGAGAAAGTTCGTACGCAAGGAAATTTTTAAGTTCTTTTTCAGATTCTTTTCCAATGCACATTCTTTGGAAAATTAATAAAGGATAATCGGGACAATGTCGTCTTCTATCTGGATGCCTGCATTCATAACACCAAGTGATTTTATTCGGTCATTCCGTTTGAATTTTACGGTATAGAAATCGCTGCCAATGATTTTAGAAATGCCAGCACTACCAATTTCTTGAGACATGTGACAGTTTATTTTTTCATCTCCGATAACTCCAGTGTTTATTGACATGATTTACTTTAATTCTGGAAAAGGTGGATGATTGAACAAGCAATCCATTAGTTTCTTTACGTCGTCATTGTCACGATTAACCCGCCCACTTCTCATTTCAGCATGCTGCTCGGAACTGGAAAAAGCTACATTGCAAAACTTTTCAACTTCGTTCGCAAATATTGTGCAGGAATACCATTCCTAAAGTCAACTTGGAAAGCACGCTTTTTTTGACTCCTCGGCCTTGAGTAAGGCCGCCAAAACATTTCATCGTCTTCATCAACGATTGCTCAATTGTCATATCTGACCACGTACCACACCAAAATTTGTCGGAACGTCTAATTGTAAAGTACCCTTTAGTTGTGAAAAGTTCGTATTCTTTACCTGTCATTCTTTCCTTCAAATCAAGCATATCTTGCAAATATAAATGGCAAGATTTTGCATATAAGAAGTGGCAACTGGCCTGAAAATAAGGCATTATCTTCTGGACAGTGTCAAGATGTATAATGGTTTGCGGCGCTCCTACGCCAAAACTATTGATTTTACGAAAAAAAAGGTTAGGACATAAATTGTAGCACATTTTCTCTAGTTTCATTCTCTATATAAATGTTTTTATCGTGAAATGAGTCGGAAAGGAGATATTGTCAAAAAACTGCTTTTAGGCGCCATTTTTCCAATATGGCGGCGCGAGCGGCAAAGATGCGAGGTGGCAAAGTTGAAATTCGGAAAGAGCACATCGAAATCTATAAAATTACCCATTTTCAAAAATCCCGGTAAACTTTCCAGGTAACCTCTTTTTTTAGAACCAAATGACTGTACTATTAGCAACTTTTTGTAACTAAATATTTGGTACATACACAGAATAGTTATTTTCTCCATGCCCATCTAGTAAGTTACACTTACTTTTTTTTTTTTTTTAATATAGGCCAGATCAGCGGAATCGCTTTACATGGTTGAGATGCAATTTTACAAATTTATGTGTTAGGCTATAGACTAGAGGCGGATGCCGCACTATAAATGGGTTTTGCGTTACACTCACTGTTTATTAAAGGTAACTTATCTTATTTCACTGATCACTGTCATCTGTAGTTGAATAGTTTAAGTAAATATCTTGCGGAAGTTGACGTTTCAGTCTGGAGTGAATACCCTTGGATCCGGTGTTATAATACCTTGCTCCACCGCACTGCGTAATGTCACGAAAATATGTTCTTGTTGCTGTCTTGATAAAATCCTGAATGCATGGTGTATTTGCCTCTCGTTGAAGTTGAGAGTTGCGCACAAACCAAGGTGCGTTGAAAATTATACGAAGAATTTTATTTTGAAATATCTGTAATTTCTTCAGTTGTGTTTGTGAAGCTGCTCCCCAAACCTGACATGCGTACGTTAGAACAGGTCTGATAACTGACTCGTAGATAAGACATCCTACTTCATGTTTAAGGGGCGAGTTCTTATTAATGATTGGATACAGCATCGCCAGTCGTGCATATGCTTCATTCAGCTTTTCATTTGTATGAAAAGCCCATGTCAGTTTCGTATCGAGGAATACCTACACCTAGGTATTTCACTGCGTTATCCGCCGGATTCCATTGAATTTGTTGGTTGTCAATTGTGATGTTTGGGGGTAAAATTGGCCTTCGAAGAGTAAAAATTTTAGTTTCGCATTTAGTAGTGTTCAGTCTTACGCACCATTTATCAAACCACTTCAGCAAGATGTTGGTGTAATCTTGAAGATGACGTACAGATATGAGAATATCGGTATGTTGAGAGAGTAGAATGGTGTCGTCAGCATACATAGCGATGGTTGAATTGATGGGTTCAGGGATGTCAGACATATAAATATTAAACAGTGTTGGACCTATGATGGAACCTTGTGGTACTCCGGCATGAATATTCTTTTTTGCTGATAGTGAACTGTTGATTCTTACTGCAAACGTGCGGTTCGTTAAGAAAGATTTAATAATGGATAACAAGTATGCGGGCATGTTTATTTTCATCAGCTTGAACAATAATCCTTCTATCCACACTCGGTCGAATGCCCGAGCAATATCAAGGAACAGGGCCACGGTATGCTGCTTATTTTCAAAAGCTGTCTCTATGAGTTCAGAAATACGAGACAATTGATGTACGGTTGAGTATTTCTTTCGAAAACCATATTGGTATGCCGGAAGAATCTGATTGTCTAGGAGAAATGCATTGATACGGGAGTGAATAATTTTTTCAAGGAGTTTGGAGAGTGTAGGAAGGAGACTTATTGGGCGGTAACTGTCAAGGTGCTTATGGTTTTTGCCTGGTTTAGGAAAAACTAAGATGTGTGCATACTTCCAAGAATTTGGGAAGTATCCAATTCTAAGGCAAGCATTGAATAATATTGTTAGAAAAGTTATTATTTTTAAAGGGAAGTTTCTGAGAACTATATTTGGAATTAGGTCGTGACCTGGCGACTTTTTAGGAGACAGACTGTGAATATGCTCTAATATTTCTTCAAGAGAAGTAGGTACTATTAGTCCGGGATTAGCTGGGAAGTCCGTAGTTAATTTCATTTTTACTGCTTCTGCAAAATCAGTGTTTCTGTCAGATATTTTGGTAACAAAAGTATTTTGTAGATGTGTGGCAAATATGTAGCATTTTTCTTCATCAGTGGCGTACTTATGATTATCAACTTGTATAGTGGAAACTTGGGGCTGTTGTTTTAATATTCTTCTCGTAGCTCGCCACATAGTAGGGTCCCTGGGCTGTAGATCAGATATGTAATTTTGGCATATCAATTGCAGGTAAGTTGATTTTACTGTTTGTTTACTGGTTGTCATGACATTAGGGAAGTAAGGTAAAACTACTCCCCAAGGAAAGTAAGTGAATTACGTGTTACTACAGTAATTTTAGTTTTGTAAATGATCTGAACGGGTTTGAACTTAACTGATCCTAACTTATTTTAAATGTAAAAACTTGTTAAGATAAGTAGGGTTAGGGTATAACCGTAAATTAAAAAAAATATATAATAATGAAAATTATTCAAATTTTTGGTGGGCATGGAGAATAGTTATTTGTTTCATTAGTACAAAAAAAAATGCATGATTTCGGGAAAAGTAAGACAGATCGCCTGACGACGCGCAGCGGAGTCTGGCGAGTCTTTTACGCTTCCCGAAAACGTATTTCATTTTATCCTATTATGTTATTATGGCAATAACTCCTTAGCAACAAGTTGCATTAAGATGCATTTAACAGCATCAGTGTTGTTAAGAAAAATAACATAACGATACTTTATTAGCATTTAATCACATGTTGACAGCACTGAAGTGTATTGTCAGTATATGTCAAATTCGATGTTAGTAGGTTAGGTTTTGTTTGTTATTTGACACAAACTGACGCAAAACTTAACCTGAAAATCTCAAATTTAACATAACCTGACAGTGCTACCAACAATACAGTATTGAGTTCTTATCTTACTAGTGATACCACCACTCGCTGTTGTAAGTGTCATTAATAACCATTTCTCCTGTTTTTTAAAAAGATTAGTATTGCTTTCTACATTACTCGAGAATTTTAAATATATTCTCTTGTAATGTAAAAAGCTTGATAACGTTACTTGTATCGTAAATTACTATTTTGTAAGAATGAAACATACTATTTTTTCTCCAACTACTCATAAATTCGGTAATATGACTTATTATTTAGAATCAAACATTGTAGGTTATATTGTAGAACTGTCATGGCACAAATAAACAATCACTGTACGGGGAAAATAAACAACAAGGACGGCGACTGCCGAATATTGACGAAGCGTTTGCTTTTTATTTAAAATTTACCATGTAAAACCCTATTTGCGTCCATTTTTGTACTAGTGCAAATATGAATCGAAAAGTGTTGCCAAGGTAATTTGTGAACATCCCGAAATGACTTACTTTTTATACAAAATTACTCGACAATATGGCGTCTTATTCGTGTGGTTGGAGAAAAAAATATTATAAGCATGCTCGGGAAGTAACCATCTACAACCATCAGTCTCGAACTTTGCCAGCCCTCGCTCGCTCGGGCTGGCCAACTCGTTGTCGACTGATAAAAGCTACTTACTTCCCTTGATGCTTAAAAATGTTTACATTCAATACCTGACCAGAATCACAAATGGGATGAATGGGTTATAACTTGTATTGGCTGATCAAATAAATTTCAGTTCTAGTTATCCATGAAAACTATAGTAATGTATTTGATTAATCCAAAAAATAAATGAATGTATCCGAATTATGAACTGTGAATGCTAATAGTTGGTAGTTCTGGGTTAATCACAGATATACAGGGTGTCCCAAAATTAGCCTGCCAAACTTTAATAGCGAATTCTAGAACCGGAAATATTAAGAAAACTTTATATAACCATAGGCCAAAAAACTCTTGGTTTTCCAGATACAGGATGTTAAAAGTGTAGTGCTGAGGATCTTCTTCTTCTTCTTCTTCTTCAGCCTGTGTTCATCCACTCCTGAATGTAGGCCTCTCTCAATTCTTTCCATGCCTGCCTGTCCGTTGCCTTCCGAAACCAGTCTCTTCCTGCTGTCTTCTTAATATCGTCTAGCCATCTTTTTTGTGGCCTTCCTATACTTCGTTTGGATGTTCTCGGGCGCCAGTGTACGATTTTATGTGTCCATCTAGTTGGGTCTTGTCGTGCGACGTGTCCTACCCAGTTCCATTTTAGTTGAGATATGCGTCGCATAATGTCAGGGACTTTTGTTTTTCTGCGGACTTCGTTGTTTCTTACCCTGTCTCTTAGCGTGAGTCCAAGCATGGCCCGTTCCATTGACCTTTGCGTAGTTCTTAATCTATTTGCACTTTTTGTTGTGAGCGTTATTGTTTCTAGTCCATACGTGGTGACAGGGAGGATGCACGTTTCGTATACCTTTCGCTTTAGGTTGATAGGGATGTCTGGGTTTTTAACGATGTATCCCAACTTCCCGAATGCAGCCCAACTCATTCCAATCCTTCGATTTACCTCGGCTGTTTGGTTTTCTTTTCCTAATTTAATGAGGTGCCCCAGGTATATATATTCGGGTACATTTTCGATGGTCTGGTTATCTATTTCGATGTGCACTTGGTTTGGACTCATTATTTTGGTCTTGTTTGAGTTTATCTTCATCCCCACACTTTTTGATACTTCATTTAGGTCTTTCAGCATGGTTTCAAGTTCGTTTATGTCTGTGCTGATGAGAACTATGTCGTCTGCGAAACGTAAATGACTTAAGTCGTTTTTGTTTAATATTTTCGAAACGTTTAAAGATAATTATTTGAAATTATTTGTACACCTACTAAACTTTTTCTACTTAAAAAGCTAAAGTTAGTCTTGGCGCTGTAAAATGAACTGGGAGGGGGGGGGGGGTAGGGAAAATATTGCCCCAACTTTTTTGTGTGGGAGTTTTTATCAATTTTGATAACAAAATGTAGTAGCCTGAAGTTTGTGACAACAAAAAGATACTCTTGTCTCATGGTCCTATTGTGTCCCGATATCAAGTAAAATCAGGTTTAAACATTTGCACAAAATGGCAACGTTTTCGAACACTTACGGCATTAATAATAGTACCTATTTGTTTCGCTTTTATGTGTTTTCTTTGCTAAGTTTTGTGACTATTTTCTCAGTTTGATCACATTTATTATGATTAGTTTTGGTGTCATATGTTTTTATTAAGTTTCTGTTATGTATCGTTTGCGTTAAATTGTTGTCTTTTTTAATCAGTTACAGAATTATTTCAATTAAACGACAACATTTTCCATGGTCTACCAATTATTTATTATTAGATTTCGAATATGGATATATCAAAAATGTAAATTTTTAAATCTGATTTTACTTGATATCGGGACACAATAGGCCCATGAGACAAGAGTGTCTTTTTGTTGTCAAAAACTTCAGGCTACTACAGTTTGTTATGAAAATTGATAAAAACCCCCACACAAAAAAGTTGGGGCAATATTTTCCTTAGCCCCCCCCCCCCCCACCCAGTTTCACCCGTCTACGTGCATTTTACATCGCCAAGAGCCTTCTTCTTTCAATGCATATCCATTACTGAATGTTTGCGACCACATTTTCCATTTTATTCCGGTCTCTTGATGTATGTAATAGGCATATATAGTCTGTTTTTTTGCTTTATGATTCAGAGCAGGCTTTGCATTTGCATTTTTGTAACAGTGTAGGTAGTTAGTGACAAAGGAAAAAACACTAGTAATGTCAAAAACCATTAGAACTATCAATGTGTTAACTTATAAGCACCATTATACTTAATAAGAGCTAAAATTACTGAACCATTGACATTAAATAAGGTATGGCTTTATTTTTAGTACGTTTATTTAAGCGTGATTGATATCTAACTGTACAGAAACGTCATAAAATTTCTAGACATCTATCTTTTATGTACTAATGTAAAAATAAATATATTATTAATAATTTGCTGATGATTTTTGTTTGTAGAACTGTGTTGTATAAGTTATTATTTATGCTACATATATAACAGGCATTTCAAAATAAAGAGATAATACAAAATACTCTGGTAGAACCATTTTCAGAGATATAACTTACCAGAATTTAGATGGATACACTTCAGGATAATCATCCAGAATCTGATTCAGAAGAGGAATACAACTCGTCTTCCGATTCTGTATCAGATTCTTCCAACCTAATAATAACAGGAAGTATATCAT
Source organism: Agriotes lineatus (assembly GCA_940337035.1). NCBI lineage: Eukaryota > Metazoa > Arthropoda > Insecta > Coleoptera > Elateridae > Agriotes > Agriotes lineatus. Next base: position 69,231 of record CALNHX010004904.1, on the reverse strand, counting down.
CCACACCAATTTAACAATGTGCTTTGCCCAGTCACTTTATATTAATAGTTCACAGTGTTCAACGTTTTTTTCCAGATGTTTGCTGTACACAGTGATAGAGATTTAAGCCATAAATTAGCAATTATGTCTTTTGAGGGAGGCTGAGAATTTATGTCCTTATTATAATAGTTCTTACATAAACTCCATGCCAATTCAATTGGATTGTATTGAGAGTGGTATGGAGGTAATCTAAGAACTTCATGCCCATGTCGTTTTTTGTCAATTAAGTATTGCTTTTGGTCAATATGTAAAGTAAAATTAAACTCCCATAATCGTCGCTTTATTATTTTGTCATCAAATTGTACGTCACTTTTAATTAACCATTCCTGTATTTGTAGTTTATTGGATGAGAAATTGGGTGGTTTATGGATAAGAACCGAATTATATGGTGCATTATCCATCATAAACACACATTTTCCATTCAATTTTTCAACATTGTCTAAAAATGTCACCATTGATACACTTATGATAGCCCCTGTCATTATTGTCCAAGTCCAACAGTAAGTCACATCCTGGTAAAGTTTCATCCAAAAACATGAATATACATTTTTCACTATAACTTCGAAATTGTAAATATTTCCTTTAAAAGGCAATCCGCCGAAATAATATGACTCTTCTCACACAATTTTCTTCCATTCACAATTTTGTATTTATATCCCATATTTGTTAATGTGTAGTATAATTTTAAATGACTCCCAGTATAACTCAGTTCCTCCCTTGCACACAGCAATAAATTATCGAAAGTAAAAAATTCCAAATTTTCTTCCTAATATCTTCCTTGAAACTCTGTTCCTCCCAAGTTATAAATTCCTTTTCTTTATTCATATTATCATTCGGTTATTGCTGGAGTTGTGATTTTGCTTCGTTTCGATTTCTTTGTTGCATTCGAAATCTAGCATTATAAGAAATTGTTAGAATAGTTATATCTGTTTAATCCTTAATACTTACATCGAAGATTTGACCAATTCTTCCAATGATGGCTGTTTTGCTTAAGTTACCATTGATATCTTTTATATTAGTAGAATGGCGTTTTATAGCCTCTTTAGTTTTACTATTAATACTGCTTTTTCGTGGCATTTTATTAAGATTTACTGAAGTGTCAACTTGACAATCCCGGCGACCTGGATTTTGACATTAGTTATATTTTGTAACTAAACTGTTGTACACTGCTAAAATAATATAAATTCAAAGCCTGCTCTGAATCATAAAGCAAAAAAATAGACTATATGTATTACTTACTATATTGCTAGCGGCTATGAGTGGGGAGGTCACGAAGGAAGTGAGACAGACAACCAAGTCTTTAGTGTATATGGTGAGCTGTGCGCAAACGCGGCGGCGTCGTCCGCCCAATGAGGAAGTGGTCAAGTTTAAAATTCGCTTCTAAAGGCGGAGTTCGAATTCTCACGCATGCGCACGAGACGCGTTATACTCAAAGTGAAACTATGTCGGCGCCGTAATGTTTTCGGCCGTTTCCAGGCCCTACTAGCAATACATATACAGGGTGTTTCAGGAGGAAGTGCAAATATTTTGGGAGGTTGTAGTATGAATTATTCTAAGTAAAAAATTTCATATGTATAAACCGTTCAATAGTTATTTGCCAAGTAGGTAGACATGGAATTTTGTTTTTATGTTTAATAAAACTAAAACTCCCTAAAAACTCTTTCTGACACTTTGTCAGAATCAGCTGTTATGTACAGGAGGCTCACGAAAGTGTCTAATTTGATATTTTGAGGTTAAACGTGCAATGTTGCCAGTGCGTTCATACTTTGTTTGCCACTAGGCATGATATGTATAGACATCAGCGTTATGGATACCTATCTGTCAAATTGTAATACTAGAGCAATATGCCAAAAGTAATTAAAGGGTGTACTGAAAATTACAAAGGCCTACAGGCATTATAAAACCGACAGGCCAAATCTTACTGAAACTGAAATCCTTGCCCGGCATACTGATATTTGGGATGCAAGTATTTATGCATAAAACTTAACTGTTGCTTTAATTTTGGGCTTTGTACTGTTTTGGGTGTCCGAAAGAACTATAAGAAGTATTATTGGGCGGGACAATTTTGAAATTAAACCTTTTGGCCCACGACCTAAAAATGATACATAGGTACTATAAAAATTTTGCATTTCGGGAAGATTTGCAACGACAGATTTGGAATGATCACTTGAAAAATGAGCACTTTACTTTGGCTAGACTATTAAAGGACTACATTATACACTCATTACATAATATACTATTGTATACAATTTATAATTACAATAAAAAAACGACTTTCATGATACCATTATGCCTACTCAACAAAGTATGACACGTATACAGAATCAGCAAGTTGTCTTTCATGAAATTTATCTTAACCAATAATAAAAGTGGCACAAAATCCAAAACCAAATCTGGCAACCACGTTTTGTACTTTAACATAAAATTATCATTTTGTATAAAATGGGCATAAGCTAACTATTCTTAATGACTGACAGCATATTTACAGGGTGAAATTCATCACCCTAACAGGGCCTCCTATCTGGCAAATAACTATTGAACGGTTTATACATGTGTTCTATTGTTAATAGATACTGAGATACGAGAAATAAATTATAGTTGATTTTTAATAATAACAATCAAGCTAACTTTTCGTAGAAAACAAATGACAAATAATCGTAATTGACATTTATAAAGTTGTAACGTAGTTTCAATTGAATTTACCTAACCCTTGAATTTAATTATTGGTAATAAGTAAAAATAATGCCGCATATTTTTACACATGCAGAATATTCTGTTATCGTATTTGTAAACGGGTTTTGTAATGGAAGTGCCTTTGCTGCTCGCAGAGAATATCGTCGACGGTTTCCTAACCGTAGACTTCCGAATGCAAGAGTTTTTAGTAACTTTTCAGAAAATTTTGTGAAACTGGCAGAGTTCCCAGTAGTTACATTTCTTCTGAAAGAGCAAATGAACAAGATCTGAATGAAGTAGAAAATATTCTTGAGTCGGTCGAACGTAGCCCTACTACAAGTACACGAAGAATCTCTACTCGTATCGTTGTTCCACATACAAGAGTTTGGCGAACATTACGTCAACACGGATTGCATCCATATCACTGCAGCCGGTGCAACACCTTCAACCAGGAGACGAAGTTGGTCGATTAGAGTTTTGTCGGTGGGTCGATGGTAATCGTCAATTAATTCCATCAGTACTGTTCACCGACGAAGCTACCTTTACCCGTGACGGTATTAATAACAGCCATAATTCACATCGATGGTCCGACGAAAATCCATACGCTGCAGTAGAAAGCAATTTCCAACATCGCTTCTCTGTTAACGTGTGGTGCAGGATGATCGACAATTTGTTGATTGGGACTGTTGTGTTACCAAATCGTCTTACTGGACCTCTTTATCTGGAGTTTTTAGAAAATGATCTTCCACTGCTACTGGAGGACGTTCCCTTGGCTACAAGAAGAGATATGATATGGCAACAAGACGGAGCTCCTGCTCATTTTAGTCGTCAGGTGAAGCAACATCTTAATAGAGTTTTTCCGGAACGATGGATAGGCCGCGTGGTCCCATTAATTGGCCACCGAGGTCACCAGATCTCACCCCACTAGATTTCTGTATGTAGGGGTGGCTTAAAAGTGAGGTGTATAAAGTAAAAGTAAACACCAGAGACGAATTGATCGCTCGAATCATGGATTGTGCGGCGCTCATAAAGAAACGCCAAGATGCTATTAGAAGAGCAACAAACAGCGTTACTAATAGAATTACTAAATGTATTGAGGTTGGCGGTGGAATTTTTGAACCACTAATGTAAATTTGTTTAATTTTGATTGTTATTATTAAAAATCAACAAGTTATTTCTCGTACTTTAATACACCTTATAATGACCGTATCTCAGTATCTATTAACAATAAGCCACATGTTCATATGAAATTTTTTACTTAGAATAATTCATACTACAACCTCCCAAAATATTTGCACTTCCTCCTGAAACACCCTGTATGTATAATACATATATGATATTAGGTCTTCCATCGTTCTCAGTCCGGTCAATTGTCTTATATTGCGTAGCCATGACATCTTTTTCCTCCCCATACCTCTTTTACCTTCATACCTTTCTTCGATAATTAGTTGTAATAATTGGTATTTTGTGTTACGCATTATATGTCCTAGGTACGCTTTTTTTCTCTTTTCTTGATTATCGTTATTAGTTGTCTGTCTTTCTTTATCCTTCTAAGAACATTTTCATTTGTTTCACGTACCGTCCATGAAATTTTAAGCGCACTGCGGTATATCCACATTTCAAATGCTTCCAATTTGTTCATTGTGGCCACTTTCAAGGTCCATCCCTTCACTCCATATAATAGTATTGACCAGATGTAACACTTTACAAATCTTACTCTGATGTTCAAATCAAAGTCTGCGTTTGTAAGAACTCTCTTAAATTTCACAAACGCGCTTCGGGCCTGTTCTATGTGGCATTTTACGAGGTCTGTAAATTAAGTAATGAGATTGATTTTTTTTCAATCTTCTTATTCGAATAGAATTACAATTCAATATTGTCTCCCTCAAAATAACTTCCTTGGGAAGCCACACAGCACCGGAGACGATTCTTCCAATCCTCATAGCAGTGCTAGAACTCGGATACTGGAATAGCCTTCAGCTGGTCGGTTACAGCCGTTTCAATGTTTTCAACTGTCCCAAAATGACGTCCCTTGAGGTGAGGTTTCAATCTCGGGAAAAGGAAAAAGTTACAAGGACTTGTCGGCAGTAATGACATGTTCCAGAAATCAATCCCAAAACGTCAAGGCACCTTCCCCTCCTGATGTCCTTTTGGTCCTGGGGAAGGTTTTTTGCAACCATTTCTGCGCAGATGTTTTTCATCCCCAATTCATTGGTCAAAATCTGATGAACGGTGGTGTGTGTCAAATTCAACTCTTCCCCGATCATTCTGACTGTCAACCGACGATCTGTACGCGGAAGATCCCGGATTGTGTCAATATTTTCATTGGTTCTTGAAGACGAAGGCCTTCCGTTACGTGGTTCACCTTCAATCGACCCTCTTCCTTCTGAAAATGCCTTAAACCACCGAAAAACCTGGGCCCTTAACAAAACACTGTCTCCGTAGGCCTGCTGAAGTTTTGCAAACGTTTCCGTTGCACTGTGACCAAGTCTCAAGCAAAACCTGATAGCACACCGTTGCTCGAAATTGATGTCACTCATTTTTAGAAGGCACTAGAAAAATCTATTTCACGAAAAAATTCGCTACGCACAACCAAATGACTCGAGTGAGTTCAAACTCGTGCTGAAGGCGTATCACATGTTCACCTACCACCCCTCCAAGTCCCACATCGCCAGTGTTGCCAGATCGAACAATACGGTGTCAGTCTCATCACTTAATTTACATACCTCGTATGTCTAAATCGGATGTCCAGTATTCATTAAGCCATGTTCCGAGATATTTGAACTTGTTTACACTCTCAATAGGTTGCCCCTCGTGTGTTAGACTGGAGTTTCTGAAAGTGTCTGGTTCACGGGTCACTATCATATATTTTGTTTTTTTCGTTCGTGTTTATTTTAAGGCCCACCCAGTGGTCTACCATTACGTTGATTAGGTGTTGAAGATCATCCATGTTATTAATCCACACCCCGTTAACTTCGATGCCCATTTCAACATCTTCAAGTGCTTCCTGGAAAATCTGTTCGGAATATAGGTTAAACAACAGGGGTGAGAGAATACATCCCTGGCGAACTCCTCTGCGAATTTCAACTGCGTTAGTTGTCTCACCATGGATCTTAATTTGAGCTGTTTGGTTCAGATATAGTTTTTCAATACATCGGATATCCTTTTGGTCAATATCCATCCGCCTTAGAATTTGCAACAGTTTTTGGTGTCGTACCCTGTCAAAGGCCTTCTCGAAGTCTATGAGGCACATTATTACATTTGTTCTCTGGTCATAACAGTTTTGAACAAGTACTTCAGTAGCAACCAAGGCTTCTCTCGTGCCCATACCTTATCTAAACGCAAACTGTGAGTCACTGATGGTTTGTTCACATTTTCTGAATATTGTCTGGAGTATGATCGTATGAGAAGGTCAAGGTTAGGCAGTAAACACAGTTGATCAGGTAGTGAAAATATAGTTATTTCAAAAGTTCAAGAGAAATTTAAAAAACAAGAAGTGTGTGAACGGATAAAACTGAGTGAAATGTACGGTTGTGAAAAGTGTTGGCGATTGTAAAGAGCAAATCTGCGAGTTCTGAACGGTCGACGACTGGAAGTGTCCGTGACAATAAAGACGAAAGTAGCGCAAATTCTGCCAGCGCTCGCGACACGGGCAGAATATGCGCGATCGCGATTGGTGCATTTTGGGCGCCCGCGAGCTGTGCATTTTAGCGGCGCACTGAACCTAAAGCGGAACAAATGCGGACGGCTCAATCGGTTGCATTCAATACGCCAATAAAATAAAAATACAGTGCACAGGATTAAACTTGCATCAAAATTCGGGAGGTAAATTGCTGCTGCGATAACGGTACGGTGTTTTTTTCGCACGCGTGGAACGCCCTAAACCCTCGGGCGGGCGCGCTATCGGCCCTCTATGCCGCCTTTTCACTAATTTACAGATTCCACAAATATTGTTGGTTGAATGTTATTGTCCGTTTATATATGCTCAAATGACGATATTAGGTAACTTACTGCGTAAAAGCCATGGTTGTTTATGTTTTCTTCAGTAGTCAGTGAGCCGTTGAAGTTGCAGATGTTGAGTTTACGGCATTCCGTGCCGCAGCGCGCCCGATCATGTAGGTAAAATTACTTCTGGTTTTTATTGAGTTGGTTCCATTTTTATACGTCAAAACACTTCAGGGATAATAGATATTCAAGAAAATATTTGACGACCGAAGAATTACAAGAATTGGCTGATAATTTGTCAGATACTGAGACTTTAGCGATGAAGATGAAGGTGAGGCTGAAAGAATTGACCTGGATGACCATACCAGTGGATCAGTCTGAAGATGAAGATTTCCAGAATCAAGAGTATATGGAAATACAAGAGTCTGATTACCAGTTTTACATTGTCACAGATGAAGAAAATATTTGGAAGAGCACTCCAGAAACATCACATAAGATCAAAGCCAAAAATATAATAAAAGTGCTGCCTGGATCCAAAGGTTCACCGAAAAATGTGTCGACCAGATTAGGATCTTTTTTAAATTTTATAACCACGGATATGATTGACCATATAATTTATTTTATTTGTGATCTCTACATAGAACAGATTTTTTTCGTAGAACGAAAGATATGATTTAGTTTTGTTAGAATCACTTCTTATTTACATTTTATTTTTGTACGCTTACGAAATTAGGATGAAGAATTTCATTTAATTTTGTTAGAATTGCGATTTATTTTATGATTGTACGCTATTAGAAAATAAATTTTGCTGTTTTGAATTAATCTGTAAGTTTTTCTGCTTACGGCATGCAGTGCCGCTGCGCGCCCGGTCATGTGATTTTGCGAAGCGCGCCCGCCCGAGGGTAAAACAGGACTAAACTTTCAGCGGATAAACAAGCCATACGCGACCCGTCAGCTGTTTTTAGTTTCATAATAAACCAATGAACGCAAATAAATTCAAGAATAAAATAAGAGATAGAGCATCATCAATAAGTAACGAAAGAGATTTAGAAAATATTACAAGGAAAAGAAAAGAGATTCAAGAGACAGAAAATTCAGAAAAATCAATAAAATTGTTCCAAAAGAGCAGAAAGATAAGCAGAACACCAGAGAAAAACTCAAAGGTAGAAAAAGCTAAACAAAAAGAAGAAGTAACTACAGATATGGATAACATACTCATTGCTATAGAAGATTTGGGAACAAATTTAAGAAGAGAAATGAGAGATGGTTTTAAAAGCAATCAAGATAAAATAACGGAAGTGCAAGAAGAATGGAATAGAGAAAGACAAGAAATGAAAGTAAGAATTTCAGTTTTAGAAAAGATAGTGGAAGTGCAAGAAAGGCAAAAGAAGAGACAAACTATAATAATTAAATGCCTACAAACTAAGGAAGAGTGGAGCACAAGATAAACGTAGAAAATATGATAAAAAACGAACTCGGCATTAATACAACCATTACAGAAGCATACGAAATAGGAAAAAATGAGGGAAAACAGGCAATAGTAGCCAAGGTGTCAACGTGGGAACAAAAGAACGAAATAATTATGAATAAAAATAGACTCCAAGGTAAAAGAAAATGATCTGACCAGCAAAGAGATGGAAATACAGAGAAAAATAAGAAACTACGCAAAAGAAGAAGTGAACGCTGGAAGTAGAGTAAAAATAGGATACCAGAAAATAACTATTGATGGAAATGTGTACGAATGGGATATGACGGAGTCGAAATTGAAATTTAAGGAAAAATTTAACCTGGATACAAAAAACTACATTTAAAAGCACAATTACCCTCACAGATGATGACCTTGGCTATGATAACGGACAATGAAAACAAATTAAATAATAAAAGAAGAATAAAAATAAAAAAACAAAAGAGAACATTTAAACATGGAATGTAAATACCCTATTAGCACGTTCCGGCTTCACACATGTTTATATTTGTTTAGGTTTTGTTTTTCTTATCTTAGCGCTCGGCTCGAATCTTGACCATTCGCTTACCCTATTTCACGTGCGCGTAGCGCGCAATTTGCTTGTAAAACAATAATAAACCCAGCAATAACATACGCGTGTGAGACATTTAATTTAATAAAAAGTGATGAAAACAAATTACGAGTGTTAGAAGGAAAATTTCTACGAGTAATTTTTGGCCCAATACGTGTAGAGTCCGGTGAATGCAGAGGAAGAATGAATTTCGAACTGACGGAAAAAATGAAAGGAGAAGACATAGTGAAAGGGATTAAAGCAGCGAGAATTAGTTGGTTAGGGCACATACAAAGACGTGAAGACGAAAGTATAGTGAAGAGGAATACGAATTGGAAACCATCAGCAGATCCAAAGGCAGGCCAAAGAGCAGAAGGAGGGATGAAGTAATAGAAGATATACACACTATGGAAGTGACAAATTGGAAACAAAAAGCCCTAGACAGACAAAGTTGGAAAAAAGTGGTGAAATCAGCGAAGACCCACCAGAAACTGTAACGAACCAAAGAAGGATGAGGAGTGATCCACCTCGGAAAATGGATTGAAAAGCTCTAATGAGCGGCATCAATATTCCATAGGAATGGGCCAATGATGATATATGATCTTTAGGAATAGGTTTAGGGTGTGGCTCATGAGGCTGATAAGTCTATGCTCATCGCATTTCCTTGCATTGTTCTTTTTTGGTAAGGGTATGAAAGTTGATAAAAGCCATTGGGCAGGAATTGGCCAGTTTCATATATTTTATTGGTGAGTTTTTGAAGAACTGCAATGCCTCCGTCGTCTAATAATTTAATTAATTCTGTCTGAACCTCATCAGGTCCCGGTGCTTTATTATTCTTGAGATTGTGGATGGCTTTTTTTTATTTCAGATTTTGTTATTGGGGGGCCTGTCATATCTTCTTCTGTGTTTTCATTTTCATTTTCCGTTGTTTAGTCTGAAAATAAAGTTTTTAATATATTTTTTCCAGATGATTTTTCGTTCCTCGACGTTGTTGGCGATTTCGTTGTGATCATTTGTTATCATGGGGAAAGTCTTTTTTCGGTATATCCCAGCTGTTTCTTTAATTTTTTTATGTAGGTTGAAATTGTCATGTAGAATTTGCAGGTTTTCGGTCTCTTCACATTCCCTTTTCAACTATTCATTCTTCGCTCTCTAGTACAGTAAAACTGTCGGAAAAAACCCCGCCACCTTAAAAAAATTGACTGCGGCTAGTCTTCTTGCCCGGTGGTGTAGGGTCATTAGACAAGTGTAAAACCAAAAATCCGTTCCCCCACCTCTTGCCAAACAGCCGCCATCTTGAAAACAATTCAATTTGTTTTTTCTCGCAATTCATTGGTCGCACAGAAAAAGTTATTCAACAAAAAATGTTGCAAATAAAATTCTACACATTTTTGGTCCTTGCCGCGATACCGAGAAGTTGGTATTGCGAACGGTAGAGGGCGACAAATTTACCAAAAATCGGTTTCCGCCATTCTGGCTCTGTAGGGGTGTTTTTTTTTCGAAAATTCCAAATGTGAAAGTTGTAGTGCTTAAAAAAATGTGCACGAATCTCTTTTATTAATATAATTGTTTTCAATGGTCTCCGAGTTACAGCCCTTCAAAGCCCGTGCGGCTTGGGAAATGTATATTCCGGCGCAGCAAAGTAACCATTTTTCTTTTGCGAGGTAAAATCGTCATGTCACTGAAGTAGTTTCAATGTGAATAGGTTTTCAGGAGCTACAGATATTCTACACATTTTTGATCATTGCCGTGATATCGAGAAATTGGTATAAGTTAAAGAAAATATGGGAAAGGGATATACGAGCCCAGAATAATATCATTTGGCCCATATCAGTAAAGCTCTTAAATTTGCTGGTGTAATATTTGGCGTTCATCCCAAATTTGGCTTTTCTGCTATGGATTCTGTTGTTTTATAGTTTTGTAATATTTCATACACTATAATACGATAATTGCAATTGCTTGTAAATTTTGCCACAAGAATAGCCAAATTTCGACAAATTGACAATAACTTTACCACGTACCATTTTTTCAAAAAGAATACAGACACAAGACTGTCTATATGTTATTAAACAACAAACAGCTTGTTTAATTTCAACCAAAACATGCTAAGGTGAACTAAATGATATTTTGATCATATGGGCCAAATGAAATGAATCGATAATTTATTTTTAACTTAGTGTTTCCCCACTATTTTTTGTAATTTGTTATTGCTGAAGCTGTTATAATATTAGTAGAAACTGCTACAATTATGATGTAAGAATATTGACCAAAAAGATTTTCTATTGTGGGTACAAAATAAAGATACCTGAAAAATCTTAACTGGGCCAAATGATGTCCAGCAATGGATGGCTTGCATTCTTGAACCGACGAATTGGGGATGGAAAAGATCTTCCCAAGAATTGTAGCCTGTGAAAACTCTCAAAGATCCCGCACCTGCAAGCGTCTTGAACCTCGTATCCTGTGGGTGTACGAAAAATTGTGGGCCAGCTTGAAGTTGCAAAAAAGCTGGCCTCGATTGTTCCGCAATGTACAAAAATTGCGGCGGACAAACCTACTACAACTCAACCAATACTGAATCAGACAGCGAGGATGAAAATTACGACACCAACGAGGAATTACCTTCAAAGTTGTGAGCTCTTTTTCAATAAAAGTTTAAGCAATACTCCTACCATGGTCGATAATGACTAGGTTGTGTCCGAGACTCCGAACCAAGACAAGAGAACAGCTAAAAAAAAAGAAAACGTGTGTGAGGAAACTGCAATATATCTTAGGGTTTATGAAAACATAAATTACTTTCAATATACTCGTATATTACTTTCCCATAATGTTCATTCTTTTTACCTATACCAATTTCTCGGTATCATGGTAATGACCAAAAATGTTTAAAATTTCTGTAGGTTCTGAAAACTGGACTGACAACTATGTGTAATATGGGTATGATCGTTAAAACAGCAGTGTAGCTGTTGATGGCTTAATACAGCTTAAATATAAGTACTGCAAGGGATATCTTTAGCACTTTCCTTAGATCTAAGGAATACATTAGGTTTTCTTGCATACTAGCTGTAAACGCAGAGTAAATCTATTCACTTTGCCATGCCGCCAAATAGCTTTATCAGGTTCTTCATACGTCGAGTATTTAATATCAGCTGTATTAAAGCATGTTTACTGCTTCATAAATACGTTTCAGTATGCTCTAGGTTGCTGGACTGAAAACTGTGTCTACTTGAATATGGGTGTGATGGCTAAAAGAGCAGTCGTAACTGTCGATGGTTTAGTACAGCTTAAATATACTACAAGGGATATGGATAGTACTTTCCTTAGCACTAAGGAATACATTAGGCTCTCTTGCATACTAGCTGTAAACGCAGAGTGAATCTATTCACTTTGCCATGCCGCCAAACAGCTTGATCAGGTTCATTATTTACTTGTCATAGGATTACTACTCAATTTTAATTAGGTAGTTTCTATGGTGATTAACAATCACCCTAGAGTCGTTTTCACTTCAAGTGTGATCTGATTTGTCAAACTGACAAACGTGATCGAAAATAATCAAATTGGATTGGTCTGTAATATAAATATCCAAGAACTTATATTTAAAATGAGCCTGAAACAAAATTATGGTACACATTGATGAAAGTCACTTGTGTGTATGGAAAATGTAAAATTGTACTTGCTTTACTAGTATATTATGATACTAGTGTATAAGTACCTACGCCTTTAACGCACGTGCGACGAGTTTAAGAGCACGACGCAAAGCGGAGTGCATTTAACGTCGCTATTTTTTCTATGATCGTAACAGAAATATAAAAACCTAGTTCGGTGAAACTTTTGCCGTCACATAGTGTTAGATATTCTAGGATATTTTGACATTCAAATTTACGACAAAGCGTGTTTTGATATAGTATTAAAACAAGCCACCAATGATAACGTGCGAAAAAGACGTAATTCGGGCGCTAATATTAAGAGTCCTACAAACGTCACTTTTGACACTAGAAACTGTGCAAAAAGTTGTCATTTTGACACAATCGTAGAAAAAAAATACTTGCTCTAAGGGGCAATTTCCTCTAGATATACAATTTAATCAGATTTCTCTTCTTTTTAGATTCTTATTTCCTTGAAGCATGTAGAACAATCTAACTCCATATTCGGAACGACTTTTGCAACAGAACATACAGGAGCGCGGCATTTTCTATCTATTATTAATACTTGTTAATTTTAATAATATGAAATATCCACTAAACTTACATAAAAAACATTAAAACACTGAAACATAAGCATAACTTCGAATTCCAACTGAATTATTTGACATGCGTACAGCTGTTGACATATGCGCCAACGACCTTCTTGATGTTCTGTGATTTAGGGTATATCCGCCATATTGGCTCCAAAAATATAAAACACTGGTGCAATCAATTGCGGTACTCGATTAATACAGGGACTCTAATTTGACATTGCCTTGGGATCTTACCACTGGGAGTTTAATATATTTAATGACGATTTGATGTAATTTTCAGGCAAAATGGTGCTCCCCCCTGATATTTTTAGGCAAAATCAATATGATTTTGATCAGTTATGACAAGTATAAAAAATACACCAATGGTAATGTGAAAAAAGAATACATTATAAGGGAGAGAAAAGCCTAATTTTTCCAAAGGTGTAAGTTTGAAACCTTAGGGCGACGTCCGAATACAAATACACAGGGAATCTCGTTCATCCATTCATGCGCGTCACAACCTGTCGTATCATAATATAATAATTTTTCCAATTATTGTTTAGAATAAAGTGGTTGCGAATAAAATAGTATACATATCACGGTGAAAAGTTTCATTCCTGTCTCGAGATAAAGTTGACCTCGACGCTACGCGTCTCGGTTAACTACTTAATCTCTCGACAGGAATGTAACACTTTCCACCTCGGTATGTAATATACTATAATTTGTTGTTTAATTGAATTCAATTCTATATTTGTAAGTAGCGGATAAATACTTCTAATTACTGCTATCCTTTTATATTTGTTTTGTTTCGAATTGAAGTCTTATTTACTTACTTGGTAATCTTCTTTCTTCGAGCTCTGTTATCTTTTATGTATTTCCAATTCACTTGATATCTGCCTCATATATCATTCTCGTGGTAGTCAGCAATCCCTTCTAACCGTAAGTTTTATGCACTCACTTAGTCTTTTTTGTTTTCGCACTTAATTCTTCAGTATACCACTCCTTATGCGTATGACATTATATAACTGTACATACCAGTATTTTATTTTTCAAAATTGACTGTTTAATTCAGTTTTTACTTGGACTTGTGTCAATCTAATTCAAAAATTTTACACCCCATTTGTTATTTTCAAAATACCCGCCAAAAACCTTGGTTATTCTCAACCGATAATACAGATTGTTATATTTTTAATCTTTATGACTTTTCTAATTATCATTAATCATACTTTTTAGGTTAACAGTTCTCAATTGTGTCTGTCTCCAATTATATTACGATATTAACCCTTTTATAAACCAAATATGTAAAAAATTAACTTTTGTTAGATTTTATAATATTTACTTCCTTCAGATAAATCTTGACTAACAGAATAACCAGCAATTAATTTGAATTACAATTGCAACCACAACTGGACTACTTACAAATCAACTGCAAATACCGTTGTAGGAAATAGAAATTCCAATAATAAAAGTTATGCCACTCAATATCCTTTTATGAATATTATTATTAAGCTGCTTTATTATTATTTAGTTTTTACTTGTTTTGTCATTTCATGATCATTATTATTATTATTATTATTATTATTGTTATTATTATTCTTGTTAGAAGACAGGCAGCATTAAGCTGTTGACGTCTTCTTTCAACAAAAGGTACAAAGGAGGCATGTTTTTAACAATATCACCGTAAACTAAAATTAAATACAAGATAATATCACAATAAGATAAAAATGAGATTATTCTAATGGACACAAAATATCTAAGAAATAACACAAAAAAACACATTTATATAGTGTGTTTGAAATTAGAATGGCAAAAGATTAAATTAATAAATAAAATTGATCTAAATGGCAGAAGATATATGTGACAGAAAATAAAACATTTTTATATAGTACAAAATGGAAAAAACAAAATTATCTGGCAGCAACTGTCACTTTCACTATTATTTAGCACTGGCAATTAAAACTGTAGTTAACATTAGCTATCTATTTTATTCTTGAAGTGATCAATGGTGGTAGAGTTAATGGTTTCTTGAGTCAAATTGTTCCAGTCTTCCACAACACGATTACTAATAAAGTTCTTCCTCGGATTTAAGGAATATATTTTGACACATTTACATAATCTTGTTTTTAGCACCTTTTTGTAAACAGTTTTAGAAAAAAAACTGAGAGAAGAAGGCATTTTACGGGCAGTCAAGCGTCTTTTCACATGGTCTTAAAAAATATAGGATTTAAATGGCAAAAGGATAATCCTCCAAGGGGTCTCATGTATTTAAACGAATTTTCTTTAAAACAAATAACTTTTTGGATTTTCATCAACACATAAAATAAGAAGTTTGTTTCAATTTGCATTTTTGGGGGAGATATCGATATTCCAAAATTGCACTATAAGTAGCCGTTGGCAAGACATTGATCTTCGAACTGTTAAAATACTTCTAACATACCGGCAACACAGCATAGATATTACGCCATGAAATTTTATGACGTGAAACGGAAATTTCCTTAGAATAACTATATAATGCCATTTTGGAATATCCACGTCTCATCCTAAACACAAATTGATACAATGCTTCTTGTTTTATGTGTTGAAAAGACTCCAAAAGTCATTCAATTATCTGACACCTCGTTGAGGATTATCTTTTCGCCATTTAAATGCAATATTTTTTAAGACCATGTGCAAAGATGTTTGACTGCCTCTATTTTTTGTCCTACACTGTATGAAAATCCGCATTTCGCATCTCTACATACTCGCGAAAATGTTTCTCCAGTTGACGTTTCGCGGCTAGGCGCGAAAATAAATGAAGACTATGAAGAGCGTCCTAATCGAGGAGGCCATATACTATTTATTGCTAGTTCATCAATTGTCGGTTTCTTATTGTCAAATTTTAAACGTGCAGCTGACTAATTTTTCCGTTATTATTGTAAAGTATTAATTACTGTTGTTACGAGGTACGTAATTATAAACGTCAATATTGCACTGGCTACACTTTGCTGTGCTTTTAAGGGCCAATTCTACAATCCAAGGATAAAGTTATCCGGGCAATAAATACCCTAGAAACGATTGTTGTAACAATGAAAACTATGACAATTATACCTTGGATAGCTTATTCTAGGTATATACTTGCATTGTAGAACCGGCCCTTAATGTGTATAACTTTCAAATTCTGATGTAAATTAAGTATTTTAATTACAAATTGCCCTCGTTTGGATAATAATGTCAATAATTACTTTTTGTAAAAGCTTCTGAAAACTGTACAGGGGTGGGTTCCGTTATCTAGTTACTTGTTTCTGAAAAATTGATTTTCTAATATTTTAAAATTTCATTTAAATCATGAATCACAACCAAATGTCAAAACAGTTTAAAATTCTAATGACAAATGCCCAATGTTTTGAATGGTACACTATTGACTATAATATTAAATAACACAGTAAGTTCTTATTTGTTAATTAATTTCACCTTGTTAAGGTCTTTATTTATTTTCTAGTTAGGATCTGATAAGAAATCAACCACCTTGGATTGTTATTCATACAACATTCAAGACAGCAATCTATCCTTGCTCCGCAACTAGACCCCTTCAAGCTTCTTACTGCAATGCTCCGCTCACCGACGGACCACTAGTTCCAATTGTCCAAATATTAGCAAACCCCAAACTCCTGTCAGCAACCATCAAATCTGGACATCCACCTGTCACAGTCAACTGCTACTTGGAACGCTCCTTTTCATTCCGGTGACACCTCCTTGGAAGCTCCACTCAACAATACATATGTTGACGTAATCCCATTTTACTTTTGATATATGTCAAATGTAATATCCCAAATAAATCTAACCCAGTATGTTTCCTTAATACTTTACTTGTACATATAATAATTCTTCTATCCCAAGAAGAACACCTATATTGGAGTAACATTGGTAAATTATTGTGTGAATTAGTTACAATATTGTACATCTATATAGATCTATGATCAAAATGTGAACATTCTGCAATACTTTTACAATATTGGCTATCAATATAAATTCTGTATAATTTCATTATATAAATTCAATATAGAAATAATATGTTAACCAATATTGGCAACAAAATATTGATACAATAATGTAAATCTATATAGATCTATGATCAAAATGTGAACTTCCTGCAATACTTTTACAATATTGGCTATCAATGTAAATTCGATATAGTTTTATTATATAAATTTAATATTGGTATAATACATTCATCAATATTGGCAAACAAAACTAAAATTTATATAGAGCTATGATCAAGTGGGAACTACGCAATGTTGAAAAAAATAATCATTGTATGTAATTATATCATATATATTCGATACTGGAAGCCAATATATTATAATAAATTGTTAACTAAATATTGGCAATTCGCGTAAATACAATTGTGGGTATGAATTAATCTATACAAAAAGAGAAAATCAAATAAAGGTACAGAACTGTAAAGATTCAAAGTAAACATATATTATAATAAAAATTATTCGTAACACTTATTTTCAATACGTATTTTTTAAGAACTAATATAAGTTACACTAATCACGACTTCTTAAACCAGTTATCTAAAACAGTAATCAATCAATGGTGAAATGGTGATTAATTTAATTTTCATCGGAAATCTGAAAAACATGTTATTAAATGGGTACATTAAGACATATCTCAACAAGCATATACCTGATGAGTTGTCTTAGTTATGCTAAACTTTCTGCCTCCATCTCTATTAGCAGCTGTTCCTAGGAAAAAACCGATATATTTTAAAATATCAACTTCTGTACCATGTTCGGACCTTATGCGCACTGCCTCTAAGATAAATACAGAATTATTAAATAACATATGTAAAATATAACTTATTTAATACTAACTAATCACAGATTGATAGATACTCATTAAAGAACAACATTGCTTCTTGCCACCTTTTCTTTATTGTTTTATCTATCCTCCTTTCAATCTCTAAATATACCAATGCTATAAATATACTTCTGGAATAAGTAGTGAAATATGTAACTATAAACAAAAAAGTTTAGTTACAAAATTAGTACAGACATTTATAGTTTACAACACACAGCATTAAAAGACCGGGAATCAGTTTTCAATAATATAGTAACATCAACATGTGAGCAAATGAAAACGAAATTAAGTTTGGCTTTGAAAAACTTAAGTCATATGGGGTATTACTACTGATGTTTTTAATTTAAATATGACAGGTAAATGAGGTTACAGATTATACATACATGACAGTTATTATAATAGTCCATATCCAACATAATGTGAATTAACAATCGACATGTTTTAATTTTCAAAGCCAAGCTTGATTTCATTTTCGTTTGCTCAATTGTTAGTTATACTCGCGTATAGAAAACAAAAAAATACTCTATGACTATTCCCCTCAGATAATATAAACCAATCCCATCAATCAATTTTCAAAATTTGAACCAATCAGAGTCGAATACTGCGAATATTTTGCACTAGTGCAATACCCGGGTATTTGCACAAGTGCAATATCGAGTATTTGCGGGAAGGAGAGCAAACCAGCTAGGTACACAAGAAATTTCAGAAAGAAAACTGAAAATTCTTTAAAAATAAATAGCGTGGTATACAAAGGATGACATTTCTTCGAGGAATAGTCTTGCAATATTCCCCGCGTGCATTCTGTATGATTTGAATATTTCTCTCGAACGCTTCGCGTTCTCGAGAAATACTCGAATATACAGAATGCACTAGGGATATAACTATTGAATACATTTTGTAAGTTAGAATATGATTACCGCCCTTAAATCGAACATTTAGCTTTACTTTTAAACATAAAAAGTTGCTTTACTTACTTTTACGTTGCATGCTGTATCGACAGTCAACAACGAATGTACCTACAGTAATTACAATGACACTGGCACAGGCAGGAATAAAGATTAATAAATATGAAATTATGTATATAGACACAACGAAACAACGAGGCAATAGGTGATACGATTTTGTTGATACTGTTGAGGCTGATGATGGTCTACAATGGCCGGCTGTTATTTTAGTGAGTGCATTCCTAAGCCTAAATCCTAACGGTTGCATTTTTCCCTTTCTCCTGTTCTGTGCGGACATCTGATTGTTCGGTTACGTTTTTGAATATTTGCCATCTTCTACTGAAAGCGTGCACTTAACAAAGACAAGGAATATGGCACCGAGTGACGATTCGCACTTCGTATTTGATCGGGTGTCCTGTTCGGTGCCATGTATACCGGAGTGATAAACTATTACACAAAGCGCCCGTTCGTAGATCAGCCGTTAGAACGTTGTTTTAGCAATGAAATGTCCACAGGTTGGAATTGGACCGTCTGCGAATTTTTTTTGCGTTGGAAATTAACGTAATTCACGTTGCCAGGTGTTTCAGTATTATGGCAACACTAAAAAATATTTACTTATTTTGTATATAATTTTGAACACTTGCTTTCTATATTAAAGACGTTAAAAACCTTCTGTAATTTTTTAATTTACAATTCAATTTTAAAAATGTAAAAACCATTTTAATTGGACTAAGCCTTCCTATGTGATGGGAACAAGAGCTAGTAGTAAATAATGATATGTAAATATTGTAAAACAGTATTGTATCATGAACATATTTATATAGCATATCTACATTATCATCCTAATTGAAATAATATTTGTATTAATATAGATTCCAAGGTTGCATTCAATATTGCAGTGTTATATTGTAGCGATATATTGCTTATATTGAAAATCGAAATTCGCAAACTATATCAATAACTATATTGTATTCATATAGATTATATGACAATATGCTATAAATAAATAATTGTATGAAAGTATTGTAAAACAATATTGTGTCATTAACATATTTATATAGCATATCTATACTGGCATCATAATTGAATTAGATATTGTATTTATATAGATTCCAAGGCTGCATTCAATATTGCAGTGCTATATTGTAGCAATATATTGCTTATGTTGAAAATCTAAATTGGCAAAATATATCAATAACTATATTGTGCTTATATAGATTACATTTAAATATGCAATAATTGTAAAACTATCATTGGGTAATCATAGATACAATATAGCACTGCAATCTATTGGTAAATAATTGGAAAACAATATATACACTATATCGGTAGATTATTGACAATATTGAACAATCATTTAATATTGGGCCAAGTATTTGCCAACCGTTTGCCAATACAGTGTTCTTCTTGGGATCCATTAGTTTTGTCTACCATTTTCCAATAATCTTCTTTAGTTAATTCTTCTCTTGTTTTTAGTCTTTTAAAATTCCATTTGAAATCACCACGAGGATTTATTTTAATTACCCTTTTTATCCTAACCAAAATTACATGAATAAAACAGGGTTATCTTCCATATTTTAATTATATCAAAAATTAGTTTACTACATTTTTCAGTTTATTTCGTCTACTGAAACAAATTACCCAACTACCTCATTTTTATTTTTATGCCTTCTAGTCTAATATATATTTGAGTTAAACTTAACTGGTGCGTCATACGGCCACGCCCCACGGATTACGTTGCACTCGGATGACCAACCAGCGTTACGCCACTCCGCGCGCCTGGCACAGAGTACTATAAATAGCTCCACACCGACCTTCGGTTCTTAGTGCGACTTTCACTCTGATGATGCAAGCTGCAAGGTCTTTCGAAACGTTAGTGAATATGGATGCACAAACAGCAAAACGGCCAAATCTGCCTAAGTATCCTCGTTCTCAAGATACTCAAACTACACGAGCCACCAGAGAGCATGGCCATCGCTCGGGTTTTTGCTCGACTTCACAAGGTGCAAGGCACATTAAGCCAGAAAATTCTGGGTATCCATATACAAATACTACGCGGTCTAAGCCGAAATTCTATGCTAAGGAGAATTATTAGATATTTGTCAGGCGATTGAATCTGGTCAATGTTCTTTTGGTTTGGGTCAAAAAAATCCAGGAAAAATTGCTCACGCAAGATGGCTAACCACTGCGAATCGCATTTTATGTCTATATGTTGGCAGTGAGGTACCTTCAAATGAACTTAAAGTATTGGTAACATACATTTTAAAAGTTTACGCTCCTATGTGGTTTTCGATCAAAATGCATTCATCTTGTAAAGACGGCGCTAAACATTTATGGAAAACTATTCAACTTAGTCGATACCTGAATGAAAATTTGCGAAAAGTTATCGATCCCGTAATTCAGCGAAACGGATATTTTGCACACCCGGAAAATATTCTTTTGTGTATGATTACCGATGATCGACAACACATAAGAGAGCTTGGTATTAGAAGAATACTAAAAGCCAGAACTCAACGAATAGAAGGACGGGTTCGTATATTTAATGTTCCACAAATAAATTTTGCTGCCGAGGATTATTTTAATTTAATTGAGTGGGCAGAAATTACTGAACCCCCTTTAATGTTGAACATAACCGATGAAGACTTAAGAAGTATGGTTCAAACCAACCAAGAAATCACAATGATGGACTTTCCTCGATTTCCCTGCCACACACAAGCCGTTGAAAGGTGTGTTAAATTAGTGACTGAGGCTTCTGCTGCTGTTTGTGGTGCTAATTCGCGAGATGGTTTTATACGAGTGAGACTTGAATCTAGGAACATAATGCCGAGTTTTTCGACAAAATCTGACCAAAAAACTACAGTGTAATAATGACAGAAAACTAGATTAAATCCAAGTTTTGTGCTAATTTGTAGGGCATAGATTCCATTAATGTAGAAATGTTAATTTATTACAATTTCTAAGAATAAAATACAATGTTTCAACTTTAAAAATATCAAATATATTTTTAAATATTTAATCGCCCGGCGGCACCTCAAGATATTTTTTTTAAATGTCAGATTTCACAGGAATTATAAGAGGGTCAATACGCAGCTATCCTGCAGTATTACAAATTAAATTCACAAAAACGGTATAAAACGGCCCCTATTATCACGTTCCTATGAAAACCATGTTATTATTGCAGCAACAGTTTTTTTTGCACCACTGCTCAAATGCTTATTCGGCATCTCTCAAAAATAAATTTAGTTACTTACCACTTTCGACAACTAAGAAAAATTAAACCACAGTGACGATTGTGCAACTGAACTCAGAGTAACCAACCTCATATGTTAATTATATATGATTTTTGTCGTATGCAATAATTTATTTTTCTATTATTGTGGTGGTACCGATTTTGACGTCATAGTAGAAGTAACGGAAGTTTTCGTAGAAGAATAACATTATAGACGTTTGAAACGGTTGTAACTTATTAATTAGTGTTCATTCTTTTGTCGCTTGCTTAATTACAATTATTAATTTTTTTGATACGACTTTGCTAATGGGCAGGGTTCGATTTGTTCACTCAAGTATATAGATCAAGTACACATAAAATAAGCATTTATTCATTCAAATATTTAGAATCAAAATAAATAATTATATTCTGTATACAATTTCCAAAATAAAGATAAGATCTGGTCTGCAGGAGGCCGGACGCCTGAGTGGTTAGGCAAACCACATCGCTTTCCGCGTCGCCTGTCCTTGGAAATTAGATCGGTTCGCTGCAACAAACGTCTAGCAAACGTCGGCTTTATAGCGCCCTCGTACGGTATTAGCTGGAAACACATGAAAAGATTGTCAGATTTGTTATGAATTCTAACGAAGTGATAATTTGTTGTTTATTTGGGAATCAATTGTTTAAACTTTATGGGTGGCAGGGGGAGGGCGGACTTGACCGGCGATAGGCTACAGTGCCCGCAAGTGAAATAACAGTGAATTTAATTAATTTTCGAGACAATTCCAGACATAACCTAAACTTCAGCTTACGGAAAAAATCTGCTTCAGGGGGCTTATATTTCGATAACAGGGCACTGCAGGCGGTTTTAGAAAGTCCGCAAACAGTATCCCCACGGATGAGTGAAGCTCTCAACTTTTGCAAGTACTTAATTATACCTGGGGGCGGCGTGATACAAAAATATAGCCGGTTTACTGGGAGTTCGCCAAATAGCGTCATCATAAACGAGTGAAGCTCTTAATGAATGTAAATACTTTCTGAGTTCTGGCAAGTAATTTTAAGACCTCGGGACTCGTTCTTTAAGAGCATGGCTGGCTATTAGAGGCACGCAAATAGCATCTTCATAAACAGGTTAAGCTCTTGAATTCTAGTTAGGGACCTGGTGTATAGCTTTCTAATGAATTTTGTGGGTGATTTTGGGGATCGGTTTCAAGGAGGTAAATATCCAAAGCTCTCCCAGGCGTCTACTCGACGCTTAAGCGTTTAAGCTATGGATGGGGCCGGTTTTGGAAAGAAAACGTGTACAAGGCTCTCACAGGCGTCTACTCGACGAACCACATTTAAGCTATGGACGGAGTCGGTTTTGAGGAGTATTGGCAGAGATCACAGGCGCTTATTCAACGGACCAGTTTGATCTCCAACAGGAATTCGGGTTGTTTCTAGAAAATGCTGGACTCAGGAATCAAGTGTCTTTAACAGCGTGCGTTCTCTGCTCTTATACCTTACCAATCCTCCTTATCCATGCTGAAGTTCGGGCAGAAATGCCTGAAAGACGGGCGGTCGTGCATTCTCGCAGAGCGACAGTTTAATAGCGTTATCTTCATCCTCACGTCTTAGAGATGCATTTACCTGATTGTGACGAAGTTTTAGCGACGACCAAATTAGCATGCATTATATTGTGTAAAAATAATAATTTCGGATGGCGCTAACGTCAGACGTTCATCTGTGGAAATTATCTCTTGCGGAAAATCGTTTCTTCCGTTTTTAGGTATGGTTTGTTTGCATTAATTTGATTGGTTGCTAAGGTCTTTCAATATTTTTTTTCCATTATTGTCGATTTTCTGATAATGTAAAATTGTACCCATTTGGAAGTAAGAATAGTTATTGTAAAAGTGTAGAATGTAGCATATTGGTCACGAAAGAAAAATTTGACCGCGACGTCCGTCGGGTGGAGTGGTTAATTTCCTTGAGTGTCTAATATGGATTCCACACGAGTGGAATACGATTTGTTTTCAATATCTACTTGTAAAGCTATATTTTATCTTTAAAAAGTAAAAAAGTAACATTTTAACGCTGAGCATGGATATAATATTACTTTATTAACTAGTGAACAAAACAATCCATAAACCATAGCAACTAACAAAATACATACATGCTACCGTGGTAACTAGTACACAACAAGGTAATATGATAACTAATTTAAAATTATTTATTCGATTTTAAAACTTATTTATGTAATTAAAGGTAGGTATTGGAGAAAAGTATATGCCACATTTGAATAATAGTTATTTATTAGACGAGTGTGGAATGTTACACATTAGTCACGCAAGAAATATTAGCCACGAGACTGTTAGGTCGAGTGGTTAATTTTCTTAAGTGACTAATGTGCAATTCCACACGAGTTTGATACAAAATTTTATCCAACACCTCCATACATGTTCATGTAGGTAATTATTTTGAAAATCGTACGACACTCATTAATGGCCAATAGAAAAATTAGTTCACGAGCCGTCACCAAGACAACAACAAAATTTCTTGGAAATTTTTTGTAGGTAGATCAACCTAACTGTGAGGGCTTGTATCGTTACGATTTTCTTACCGAATCTGCATTCGAGCATTAATTCATATCCGGAAATTATTTTTCGTGCATTCCAACAACGTCCTAATTTGCCCTCGCGTCCCGCTCGGGCAAATTAATACGACGTTGTTGGAACGCACTCAAAAAAAATTCCGGAAAGAATTAATGCTCTTATGAGATTATATGTGAAAATGTATTTGCCAAATTAATTCTTGCATTTGTCAGTACATATAATGTGTTTGCCATGGAATGATTGATACGGTAGGTTGTCTATTGTTTATTTGGCGATAAAAGTCAATTTTCACATATAATCTCATAAGAGCATTAATTCTTTCCGGAAATTTTTTTGAGTACGTTCCAACAACGTCGTATTAATTTGCCCGAGCGGGACGCGAGGGCAAATTAGGACGTTGTTGGAATGCACGAAAAGTAATTTCCGGATATGAATTAATGCTCGAATGCAGATTCGGTAAGAAAATCGTAACGACACAAACCCTAAAAAGAAGCAATGTTTACCTACAAAAAATTTCCAAGAAACTTTTTAGTTGTCTTGGTTACTGCTCGTGAACTAATTTTTCTATTGGTCATTAATGAGTGTCGTACGATTTTCACAAAAATATCCTGATTGTTATTATAATGGAAAAGGAAGTATTTCTACCAGCTGAAGTGAAAGAAAAGGTGAATGAGGCTTGTTTAAACTTACTGCCGAAGAAATCGAAAGCGCATTATGACAAAGAGTTTGGCAAATTTAATGAGTGGTCTAATAGCGGAGGTATTATTGGTGTGAACGAAGACGTGTTGCTAGCTTATTTTCTAAATGTTCAGAAGAAATCTGCAGCGTCTTCAATGTGGAAGAAATACTCTATGCTGAAGGCTACTTTCAAAGTTTATAAAAATATTGACATTTCCAAGTATCGAAAATTGATTGCTTTTCTGAAAAATGGTTCGAGAAGTCACAAACCGAAAAAAGCGAAAATTTTGGAACGTTATCATATTGAAAAATTCCTAAGAGAAGCACCTGATAGTGATTATTTGATGATGAAGGTACCTGTATTTTTCTTTCTTTATTCATTAAGTAGATTCATTATGGATTCTTATTTTCAGATTGCATTATTAATGGGTGTTTCTGGTGCCTGCTGATGTATTGAACTTGTCAATTTGAATTTACGAGACATACAGGACAAGGAATTGTATTTGCATATTTGTCTCCAAGATACCAAGACTAATGTGTCACGTAGTGTTACTGTTATTGCTGAAGGATTTCCTGTTGACACTCTTGGCCTGTATAGAAAATATGTTTCTTTGCGCCCTGAACTCACCCCCCCATGGCCGATTATTTATAAATTACAGAAATGGAAAGTGCACTATTCAACCAGTCGGTATCAACACCTTGTCGAAAATACCGTCTAAGGTAGCTTCTTACTTATAACTTCCAGATGCAAAATTTTATACTGGCCACAGGTTGCGCAACTTTGTTAGCCAACGCTGGGGGCGACATTTTAACTCTTAAACGCCATGGTGGATGGAAATTATCCACCGTGGCAGAGGGCTATGTAGAGGATTCTATTACAAGCAAAATAGGCATCGCCAAAAAGATTCAAGGAGCAGCGCAAGTGAAAGAGCCATCTCCTGTTAATATCTCACTACCAACCATTAGTTGCACAAAAACTAGTTCCGATATTACTGTGGATCAATCGAACAAGAACGTTTTGTTGAGTATCAATGTAAATATTAATTTGAATAATAAATAGTGTTAAATCTAATTTTGTTATTCATGGTATCTTTCTACATTCTCTCACTAGTGACTTTTTGAATATTTTCTCACTAGTGAGTAATATATCACATTACTTATGCAAAATCAACATAATAATAGTGTTATTATATGGATGTGTTGGATAAAGAAATTTTATCCATTAGGGAAAATTAATTCAAGAGGTCAACCCGAGTAAGCTACGGTTTTCTTCTTACGGATAAAATGGTTTTTTATTCATTTGTACCATACATAACTATTATCCAACAACTCAAAAAAATACCAAGAGATCAAATAAATTTATAATGAGAGTCACCTGTGATTCGTTTTATACGTTTAGCAGTACTGAAGTGTGCTATTGGTTGCACTGTTAGTCTATGCCAAATTCGAGGTTAACATGTTAGGTTTTGTTTCTTATTTGACACAGACTGACGCAAAACCTAACCTGCTAATCTCGAATTTGATATAGACTGACAGTGCCTTAAACAATATACACCAACAGTATCTTTCTACATTCTCCCATTAGTGACTTTTTGAATATTCTCTCACTAGTGATTAATATATCCTATTAAACATGGAAAATCAACATGATAATCGTGTTATTCTATGGAGGTGTTGGATAAAATATATTCTCCACGTTTTAATGTTCGTGAAAAACTTTCTCTACCTATAATTTAACATCAGCATGAAGTTGTCACTATTGATACTATTTAACCGCCGACTATTATTTCCAATTTGCCCTAAAGAGAATTTAATTCGCCACTTCATTAAACAGAGCAGTAATGGTTGATTAAATAAATTTCAGATTAGAGCAGGCGTAGCCGATAGTATGGCATTTAAGATTTAAAGATAAGAAGACGTAGATATTTGAATCCGCATCTTCCGACAATTAAAAAACAATGCTCCGACCGAGATTCGAACTCGCAAACTCAGGCACCACAGTCCACACTACACCAATCTGACAGTGTAGTTGAGCGATCGCTTAACGTCTGTTACTGGTAAGGCGAATCTCGTCCAAAAGTTTTTCAGTTGTTAGTATTAATATTCCACACAAAATAGCGCAAAAGTCATCCTAATAGGTTATGTCGTTCTCGAGTTCACTTATTTACAACAATGACATCCAGTTACAAGTTACAAGTGGTTCAAGAAACAGAGAAATATAGTTTACTTAATAAACTTCTTAGATTTTATGTAAAGTACCCGAGTTCCAAAAACGACCCTTTTTTACGCTTGTGTAGTATTACAGTAATTGTTGAGGTACTTCAAAATTACAATGACCTTGAATCTCAAAAAATGTTACGTCTGCGGCGTGCTGGGGTGGCTAACGAGCCGTGTGCACAGCTTTACAGTAATAAGTGGGCCTCTACTCTTAAGACGCAGCCCCGCTTAACTGTTATCAGTCGGCCCCTGCAGACCGACAATCTCGACGGTCAAATGATAGTGTTCAGTGCTATGACAATGGCACAAATATAAAAACCAAATACAGGGTGTTTGGAAAACTAAATTTTAGGCGTAGGAAATACTCATCTAAATAAGACAAAACGTTATAATTAATGTAGGTCTCGAAGTGCGTTTTAAGGGAGTTACAGCCCTGAGAAGGGTAATAGAGAAACACATTGCTATGACATGTACAAGCAAATTTCAATCTTTAGCTTCGCTTTTCTCGAAAATATTGCTCTCAGAGAGTACATTTTGCATGTAAAAAAGTCTAACCTTTTCTAAAAGTGACTGTGGTTCCCTTAAGAGTACGCCTTTAGTGGTGGGGACAACTCTCTGACTTAAGACTCCGCTATGGATTGCATCTGGCCCTCATAGAGGGCAGAACCAGTGGTGCTATCAAATAAAGCAAATCCTGTTGTGTTTGTAACTACCAAACTATAGTTGGCATGGCGACCGTTTTCACCAAGTCACTTTTAAGAAGCTGTCCACTTGCGAAAATAAAGATGCAGGTTTGGGGGCTGGAACCAAACATCGGATGTTACGATTGACCCCAAGTTAAACGTACTTACCTGCTTTATGAATCGACAGTGACACAGTTTCTTGTTTTACAATAGTTGTTAGTCACTACATTACACTGGTTGCGATTCTTATTGCTTGCTGATTCTCGCTATTTTCAACAGCAGAATCATAAGATCCTATATATTTTTATCGGTAAAATGTGTTTCTTTATGAAAACGTTGTTGCCTAGCAAAATTGATGAGAACAAATAATCATTAATCAAAAACCCGATCCTGTTAGGGGAAAGGTTTTAATGCAGTTTGTTCGAGTCCATTTTGCTTTAGGGCAGCAATTGTTGAACAATTCAATTTTACCAAAGAGAATAAGGTAAGGTCGAATCATTTTTGATTTGACAAATCCTAGAAATAAAAAGCAATGTTTCCTAGTAGGTATCAGAGAGACAGAGATGCCGCATTTTTTTTCGATATGCAAGATGGACGTAATAGATATTAACGATACAAGTTTGATAATGAGCATCTTAACGAAACGAGTTTGACTGCTAAAATGAGGCGGTGAGCCGAGTTTTGTGGCAATCAAACGAGTCTTGTTAAGAGCCATAAGCAAACGTGTATTGTTCAATATTTTATCTTCATTAGTAAATTCTGGTTCAATGTTTTTTTATATAAAAAGAGTGCGGCAATTTTCATTACGATAGTGCGATAATATCTATCCGTTACCGCACTCAGTGCGGTAATAAAGCACATAACGATACTAAAATTAATTTGGTTAATGATATAGAACACCGATGAAGATAATATATATTTACAATACAATTGGGATAAAAGCATTATTACCATACGCGTGTGAAATTTGCACAACAAGGCGATAGTCGTCAGACGTTTCTCATTATTGTCTTGACAAGTAGAAAATGGACACTTTGAAAATTAGTGAGATAATGAAGCCTCATTCAAAATGAGTGAAATAAGTGACATTTATCTCCCTAGCGTAGATAATAATATTTCTTATCTACGACCACCACTAAAAGTAGGTCTTTTAGCGGTAGCTTGTTTCACTAAAAGTGAGTTTTATAGTTTACCGTGGTTAAAGAAATCAGCTGTTTACTTTTAGTCCATGTGCTAAAAGTGAAGTGAGGTTATAAAACTACAATTTCAAACTGGAAGTGAAATTGTAAAGTTATTCTAGTTGCTTTTTGCGTTACAGGTAAACTGTTTTTGAAAGAATTAAAGCGTTATGTAATGAATACAGTCAGATGTGGAGTATTAATAATTACATTTTGTAACTGACCTTGACTACTGTCATTAGCAAACATTCGCCCTCGCGGCATGGCCTACTGTTTA
This sequence comes from Agriotes lineatus, assembly GCA_940337035.1. Classification (NCBI taxonomy): domain Eukaryota; kingdom Metazoa; phylum Arthropoda; class Insecta; order Coleoptera; family Elateridae; genus Agriotes; species Agriotes lineatus. The sequence goes on along the minus strand of CALNHX010004904.1, from coordinate 39,728 downwards.
TTATGACATAAATTAGAAGTGTCGTAGATGCAAACCTTTGTTAAATCGATATTTATGGATTAATAACAGTAAAATTAAGGTCGTAGATAAAATATTGTATGCAACGCGTGCTAAAAGTCGTTTATGCACGAGATATGTTATGAAACTCAGCCTTCGGCTTCGTTTAATAATTTTCATGTCTTGTGCATAAACGTCGACTTTTAGCATTTGTTGCATAATAGCTATTTATGCAACAAGTGCTAAAAGTTGACGTTTATGCACGAGACATGAAAATTATGAAACGAAGCCGAAGACTGAGTTTCATAACATGTCTCCTGCATAAACGACTTTTAGCACGCGTTGCATACAATATTTTATCTACGACCTTAATTTTACCGTTATTAGTAGCTTCAGCGTACTTATGCGAACGTTTTGTCCGTCCGTCCGTCCGTCCGTCCGTCCGGATCGCCTGTAACTTTCGAACGGCTACAGATATCGAAATTTTGAAAGGGGGCAAAGTTGTTGCTAAGGTCCCGAGCACCTTCATGCGCTATTTGGTTTTGGCTTTCCACTTTGCAAAATTTCCAAGCATTGTAGCACAGTGGCGGTTTGTCCACTTGGCGCCATCTACAGAAGCTCGGTGGTCACGTTTTGAACTACACATTCTGAAGCTACTCGTTAGACCTGTCCTTGAGCAGTTTATTAATCCATAAATATCAATTTAACAAAAGTTAGCATCTGCGACACTTTTAATTTATGTCATAATAAACAGTAGGCCACGCTGCGCGGGCGATTGTTTGCCACGCCAGTACTGTCAAGGTGAGTTACGAAATGTAATTATTGATACTCCACATCTGACTGTATTCATTCCATAATGCTTTAATTATTTCAAAAACGCTTTACCTGTAATACAAGAAGCAACTAGAATAACTTTACAACTTCACTTCCAGTTCGAAATTGTAGTTTTATAACCTCACTTCACTTTTAGCCCATGTGCTAAAAGTAAACAGCTGATTTCTTTAACCACGGTAAACTATAAAACGTCACTTTTAGTGAAACAAGCTAGCGCTAAAAGGCCTACTTTTAGTAGTGGTCGTAGATAAATAGTTATTACTACGGTATAAATGAATGATTGGTTGCTAAAAGATTGATCCAAACACTGTTATTGGACGAAAACGTACATTTGACACTTGAGCGAAATTGTCGGTAGTCTAATAACGTATTAAGGGCGATTGGGTTTTCCGGTAATTTTTAATTCCTTTTACAATAAAGCAAGTAAGTTCACCCCAAAAATTATAAATTGAGTTTTCAACATATCCTATTTTAAATGGAACACCTGTATATTATTATTACATTTTTGAATTAAGCTTTAAATTTTAGAGATTATACCACTCCCTCTAACATCGACCAATGAAAAATGACAAAATGCATAGTTACGCATGTACTAACTTTTGATAATGTACATAGCAACTGATAATCACATACCTTCCTGATTAATAGGTGATAATCACACGCCTTCACAAATATCACGTTACCTGCTGTCAGTACACTTGTTATAATAACCACATTAACTGTACTTTTTAATATTTAAAATACACTATTCAAACGTTGTTTATTGACTCGTGATATAATCTAGCCGAATGCAACTCGTGTCTTCTCGATTATCAAATCATTTCTGTATCTACTCGATATATTGTTTTAGGCAATCACGCTCGTCCTTCGGGCTCGCGTAATTGCCAAACAATATATCTCGTGTAAACAGAAATGATTATTTGATAATCAAGAACCCATTAGTTGCATTATATATGAAAATTTGTCTCTTCAACTAACGCTCTATTTTGTACGGTTTCTATAGAATTTCTAAATTTTGAAATTTCTTTGACAAATGCTCAATTATGAAAAATTTAATTTTTGGCTAATTATAAGATAAGTCCGTTAGGATAGCCCTTACTGCCGAGCCAGAGAATTTGTGAGACGAGCTCGAAGAGCGAGTCGAATAATACTGGCGAGGCAGTAAAGGCCCTAACGGACGTGTATTGTACAATAGTTTTTGTAATACCTACATACAATTCGGTCATATCTATATTTTTCTAATTTATTTTCATCAAAACGCTAGGTTTGTGTAATGACATTTTAGAATGATTGAGAGTGCGTAGAACGTTGCAACTGTTGTTTATAAATGTCAGTTATTTCCAATTTCGTGTATTAGTCCATTTTCTAAACGCTAAAAATTCGCCAAAGTTCTAACTTCGTTGACTCAAAACCGATTTTGAAGATTTTTTTTTATTATTTCGTGTAAAGTTTATAGAAAAATTCCCCATGGGTGAGAAAGTGTGCTTTTTATTTTTTCAATTGTTATTAACAAACAAGTGTTTTTTAATATACTCTTAATTAAAAAATGTGTAACTATTTTATTTTTTTAAACAATTTCCTGAAATTTGATAACATAAGGTTTTTGGGGTCGCAGATTACGAATTTGGAATCAAAATGGGTCTAAAAACAAAATGGCGTCGAAGGTGTAATTTTTTATTTTATTTTTTTTAAATTTTTATTAGATGTCTGGGGGTTTTTGGGGTCGCGGATTACGAATTTGACCTTAAAACTCAACTAAAATAAAAAAAGGTCGACCAAAATGGCGGAAAGGGGTCATTTTTTTTTAAATTTCTGATACCTATACCTAGGAATTTAGCTTTAGTTTCTTTTTCCTCTACTTCTTCCATTGACACTGCCGGTCGTGAATTAAGGCAACTATTTCCGCCACATTCACAGCAAGCCGCCGAGCCTAAAGGCCACTTTTCCTACACCCACAAGCTGGCCCGCAACTAGTTTTGTAGTTGCAAAAAAAAATAAAGATGTTTTGTGGAACTGGTTCTTGTGTCATTAGGATTGGAAAACACTTTCCTTTATCATATTTCGAGCCCCAATCTTCCCTTGAAATATCTTGGTTTTCCAGCCAAAACTGTGTTTGCAAATACACGCGTTGTTCTGCTGAATCCATCGTAGGGCATAATGATACTAAATTAAGCTACTTTTTTTAGTAGATGCCTTAATAAAAGAACAAACCTAAAATTCAAAATGGTTTTATTTAAAAAATATATGTATTGTTTTGTCTGTAACCTCATTTAATTTGCGGTATATGAATAATAAAAAACTTTCAATCAATTAAACATTCCTGTAAGAGTTTAAGCAGTTACCTTTCTTTGCACCATACATTGCAAGCATACATTTTATACCAACATTTTTTAATCTAAATTTTTGCAGTCTCTTGTAAATCACTGCTATTTTCAAATATTTTGGCAAAATGATTCTTTCCTGAACATCGCCATTGCTTCATTTACTAGGACTTATCCATGTGGATCTTCAACAAGGTGTCGGTCCTATTAATCTTCCTCATCCTTATATGTCTTCAATATATTAAACTAGATTCAAAAGCGATGATCCGCACCTTGACACCAAAACTCGAATGCCAAGATGCTACATTTTTCCCATCTTGCTCTATTGGGTCGAGTCCTGGACATTTAACGAAACAATCACAAAAAAAATCGAAGCCTTTGAAATGTGGCTATACCGGAGAATATTGCGGATATTATGGAAAGACCGTGTAATAAATATTAAAGTTCTGGAGAGAATGAAAAAAAAGTAAAAAGAGCATGGACAACATCAAAATACGCAAACTCCAATACCTCGGACATATAATGAGGAATGAGAATAAGTACACCCTACTACAATCTATTATACAAAGTAAGATATATGGCAAACGTGAACCAGGACGCAGAAGAGTATTTTGGTTGCAAAACCTAAGGACGTGGTATGGGAAATCATCCAATGAGTTATCTAGAATTGCAATCAATAAAGTGAAGATAGCCGTGTTGATCGCAAACATACGAAATCGGATAAGCACCTGAACAACAAGAAGAAGAAGATTCTTTCTTCTGTTAAAACATGCTGAAGTTGTGTTACATACAGTTAAAGCATGTACAGAAAGAACATGCTCACTACAATTGGGATGCGCAAGTTGCAGGCTTTTAGAAGAAGATATTTTTTTATTTTCTTTATTTTTGGCAGGTTTAAAAAATATATATCCTTATCAGGAGAAACTAAAGCTGTAGTAAAGTAATAGGTCTATATTCTCTGATACTACGACTATGTTTTTATTTGATGCATTGAGAGTTGTTGTAACTATTAACCGATCAGCATCACTTTCAGCTTGAGAGCAGGGATATTATTTGCAGCTAAAGTTTCTTTTGGAAAATCAATAAAACGACATGAAAGACATTTGCCAGAATTTTTTCTTGATACAACTTTAAAAACCTGTCTCTTTCATATCGAATATCTCGTGCAGTTTTCGTTTTTAGACATCGGTCTCTTTCAGCACATTTTATTCTATGTTTCTGATAATCGACAAAAACACTTGCTTTTTTCCATAATTACGTACAATAAAATTAATATATCTAAAATTACATCATACTCTTGAACAAGTTGCCATTTGTTTTTATGCAATAACATTCCTCCGTCCGTCACAAACAGAAAAATCTATTAATTCAGTAATATATTTTCGAAATTCTACAAAGAGGTTGTAGAAAACACATTGTTAGGCGTTGGAATTTATACGTATGTATTCGTATGTTATATTTAAATCTATTTAAATTAGAGTTCATTTAACAATTTAGAATTTTATTTGTATATAACGTTTATTAAATAATAATAATAATAATAATGGTACAGAATAAAAATTAACCTTTTAATGCTATATCTATAATTACTGTGTAATTCAGAAATAAAGCTATTTTGACGCTTTAAAGACGTTATTTTTAATTTTTCATAATTTTTAACATAAAATTTGAGATCAGCGACCCAAAAAACCCTATACAGATAAGAAATAAAGTTCGAATAAAAAAATAGGCTTTTTGCCATCTTGGATCCGCCATTTTGTGTTTTAGTTGAGTTTTAATGTCAAATTCGTAATTAGCGACTCCAAAAACCCGTAGACATCTAATAAAAATTAAAAAAATAAAATAAAAAATTAGACTCTTGACGCCATTTTGTAGACGCCATTTTTGTTTTTAGACCAACTTTGAAGTCAGATTCGTAATCTGTGAACCCCAAAACCTTATGTTATCAAATGTCAGGCAATGGTTTAAATAAATAAAGAAGTTATACTATTTTTAAATTAAGACTATATTAAAAAACACTTATTTGTTAATAACAATTGAAAAAATAAAAAGCACACCTTCTCACCTATGGGGAACTTTTCTATAAACTTTTCCGAAATAATAAAAAAAAATATTCAAAATCGGTTTTGAGTCAACGAAGTTAGAACTTTTTTCCTTTAGTAAATGGACTATATGGTTGTAAGCAGTTTTAAGTTGTAACCAGCTCGTAACTTATGACATCTGTAGAAAATGATGAAGATATTACTAAAGACGTTAAGATTCTGAATGAGCAAGTTATTTTAGCGTATGTTCAGGAGCTATAGCAGTCTTTTGCGCCTTCTTCTATGTGGAGTTGAAGGCTTGCTTGCTGCTGGATTTGTGTGACAAACGTCACTTTGACGTTTGGTACACAATTTAGCAGGCCGTGGTCTTTACGGACACTTTTTACGGCCGGGCCGTAAAGATGTTGCTTACGCAGTAGTAAACAGTCCTTAAAGAAATATTTAACAAGTAGGTATTACAAAATAGCTATTAAGGCAACTAGTGTTTTACAGAGGATTTGAAAATCGAGGTCGATCATGTTAAAATTCGAGCGAAGCGAGAATTTTATGATCGACCGAGATTTTTAAACTGTAAAACACGAGTTGGCTTCATTATTTTTTCTACAGCCGAGGAGTTTGTTAGCTTAAATGCCCTAGGGGCTTCGCCCCTCTCCAAAGCGGCCCTCGGAGCTCCACCCCTCTCCAAGGGGGCCCTCGGGACTCCGCTCCTCTCCAAGGGGGCCCTCAGGGCTCGGCCCCTCTCCAAGGGGGCTCTTGCAGCTCCACCCCTCTCCAAGGTTGCCCTCAGGGCTCCGCCCCTCTCCAAGGGGGCCATCGGGCTCCGCCCCTCTCCAAGGGAGCCATCGGGGCTCGGCCCCTCTCCAAGGGGGCCCTCAGGGCTCGGCCCCTCTCCAAGAGGGCTCTTGGAGCTCCACCCCTCTCCATGGGGGCCCTCGGGGCTCCGCCCCTCTCCAAAGGGGCCATCGGGCTCCGCCCCGCTCCAATCGGGCACTCGGGGCTCCGCATACAAATCGGTCCGATATAATAACTGTACTTTTAATCTTCACAAATAAGGTTTTATAACCTCTTAAAGTACTCCGTGCTTTAAATGGAATGGCGTGTTTTATAGACAACATAAAGCACGCCGCATATGACCCTTGGAAACAGTTTAAAATCACGGCTGTAGAAAATAGCTATTAAGGCAACTAGTGTTTTACAGAGGATTTAAAAATCGAGGTCGATCATGTTAAAATTCGAGCGAAGCGAGAATTTTATGATCGACCGAGATTTTTAAACTGTAAAACACGAGTTGGCTTCAATATTTTTTCTACAGCCGAGGAGTTTGTTAGCTTAAATGCCCTAGGGGCTTCGCCCCTCTCCAAAGCGGCCCTCGGAGCTCCACCCCTCTCCAAGGGGACCCTCGGGACTCCGCTACTCTCCAAGGGGACCCTTGGGGCTCGGCCCCTCTCCAAGGGGGCCCTCAGGGCTCGGCCCCTCTCCAAGGGGGCTCTTGCAGTTCCACCCCTCTCCAAGGGTGCCCTCAGGGCTCCGCCCCTCTCCAAGGGGGCCATCGGGCTCCGCCCCTCTCCAAGGGGGCCATCGGGGCTCGGCCCCTCTCCAAGGGGGCCCTCAGGGCTCGGCCCCTCTCCAAGGGGGCTCTTGGAGCTCCACCCCTCTCCAAGGGGGCCCTCGGGGCTCCGCCCCTCTCCAAAGGGGCCATCGGGCTCCACCCCTCTCCAATCGGGCACTCGGGGCTCCGCATACAAATCGGTCCGATATAATAACTGTACTTTTAATCTTCACAAATAAGGTTTTATAACCTCTTAAAGTACTCCGTGCTTTAAATGGAATGGCGTGTTTTATAGACAACATAAAGCACGCCGCATATGACCCTTGGAAACAGTTTAAAATCACGGCTGTAGAAAAAAACATTAATTAACACCATTATTAAAGGATACATTTTAAGAGTTGGCAACGTTGAACGCAGAAATTACGTCTGAAGCAGGGGAGTTCGACAGTTTTTGTATTGGCACTATTGGCAGTACCTAACCTACTATTGAAAGGTATAATGTCATTATTGTTAATCAGTTATGTCACATTTCATACAATATAAACCGACATGTACCACATGGTTATATTATCAGTATTATCTATGTTTACCTTACAAGTGGAAGCTTCTTGATGTCGGCGTGTAATAAAATTCTTGAAAAAGCTGTGACTTATTGAAGTTCCCGAGAAGGCAATGAAAATATATAATCGAGTGAGTACTAGTACCTACTTTTACTAATTTATAGTGTACGTAGCTAACTAATGTTAACACGCTTAATAAAAATCGAAATAAGGGAAATCGTGCCCAATTAGGTTAAAAACTGCAATTAGCAAATTTCAGTTGAAAACTTCAAATTTGTTGTATCACATTAAGGAATGATGGTTTTGCCATATTCGATGTGGCGACTTTAAAACATTTAATTGCGGCTAACCTCTGCCGCAGAAGTAGTTTGGATGTGCACGAATAGAGCGAAATGCTTTTGCCTCTATTCTTATTGGATCGAAATCTTTTTGCCTAGAATTCTCCATAAATCAAATCAATATTCCGTCACTATTGAGGTGTTAATCAGGATGTACGTTACAGCTTCGATATGGAAAGAATTTGATGTAAAACTATTATAATTATTAAGGTACCGAGGGCATTACGAGTAAAATAAGAGCCCAAGATTGTTAGTGTACTAACCGAGGGCCTTTGGCCCGAGGTGCGTACAACAATCGCGGGCTCTTAGCTCATAATGCCCGTGGTGCCTTCAAGGTTTTATGTCCTACCAATTTTCTTACCTAATTCATATTCATATTCAATTCATATAATTACTATGATATAGTATTTAAGATTGATCTAGTTAGCTGATCTAAGTTAGATTTGTGACATTAGCTGAGCTGTCATTAATTTTCATTGTGACAGTGGTGCATAATAAAGTTGTATCCATGGAAACAAATACTGTTAATTTTTCATAATAACCCTAGTGTTCTTATGAAGAAAATCGTACGCCACTCATTAATGACCAATAGAAAAATTAGTTCACGAGCCGTAACCAAGACAATAAAAAAATTTCTTGGAAATTTTTTGTAGGTAGACCAACTTAACTGTGAGGGTTTGTGGCGTTACGATTTTCTTACCGAATCTGCATTCGAGCATTAATTCATATCCGGAAATTATTTTCGTGCATTCCAACAACGTCCTAATTTGCCCTCGCGTCCCGCTCGGGCAAATAAATACGACGTTGTTGGACCGCACTCAAAAAATTTCCGGAAAGAATTAATGCTCTCATGAGATTATATGTGAAAATAATTGCCCTGAAGCGTTATTTTGTATCTAAGATACCTTAAAATAGAGTCATTAATTTCAATTAATGTACTGGTAGGACATAAACCAATAAAAGAAAGCTGCTCACAGATACAGAATTTTAAAAGCAAATTGTTTTCTTAGAAAAACATTTTAACACCATGTATTCTAAAGACTAAGTGCAAACATAAATGCATAGAAAATGTAAGTATGTAATTACGTAGCTTATCCGAAAATATCCTTTAGAGGACTTGTAGACTTTCAGGTCTCGCCTTCAGCTTGAAATGTGCTTTCTACGCTTCTTTTAAAGATGCTCTTTCCGGACTTGTTACGTAAAGTACTATTACAAGTGACTGGAGTACATTATTTTTGAGATGTTAATGGATTATTGGTAGTTTGATATACCAGGGTCACCCAGGTGAGTGGTCACTTGGGGATTCTTGGTGCAAAGGCCGTGAACACTTTTGAAAGATACCATTATTGTTTACATCTATTTATGAATTAGGATAAAATTTTGCTGGCTCTGGGGGTGGAGTCGATCTACTTGATATCGTACAGCATGCTTCACACTAATAGTCTTTAGAAACTCAATTGCAGCCTTGGCTGCATTTTCAAGATCAGAACCAATCTCTGAGTCGCTCATTTTGAGTAAGATTCTTATAAAAAACCTTTGAGAAAATTGATGCAGTGACCATGTTGACTTGAATATTTATTTATTTATTGATCGTTGTACCTAGTGCACTCCAGAGTCCACTCAATTTTTAGCATTAGGTGCACCCCAAACCATGATCATTATTGATTTGACATCAATGCATATTTTATTTTAAACTATTGTCGGCATAGAGCATTACAATAATAACAATGACTGCAAATAACCTAACAATCAGAATTTACGTTAACGATATTAACCTACAAAGCTTCTGTTATTAAACTATCTTTTTTGATATAAATTTGCGGGTAATCCGATCCTTGATTTTCCCTCTTTGGAATGCACCCAATATTAAAAATTGCGTGCACTCTGAAGTGCACCTAGACACAGCGTGTATTTTTTAACTTTATTTATTTAACAATCTACCCAAGAGCAATAAGCTTTTGATGTGAACTATTCCATAGCCGTACTAGATGAAAATTGTTTTTGATCATACTTTAGTTTGTTTTAATTACTGGTATGCTGATTGTTATTGTTATTTTATGCAATACCTAATTTTGAAAGCTTGCGCAAAGGGCATACCTGGTTGGATTTGCTAGGTGGGAATGAAAGAAATTTGTAGTTGTGTTAACTTGCTTTCGCTAAGGGCTGGTTAAAGTCGTTGCTGTATTTGTTTATGAACAATGCAGCCTCGACAATTAGCAGCATGGTTTCTACTGCAGTTGACGCATTTTACCTTATCATCTCGTATTCTGCGTTGACACGTGCACACTTCACATGTCTAGTTGTTTTACGAAAGTAATTTTTGGTATGCCCGTATTCTTGGCATCTAACACATTCAGGGACAGTCCTTTTAGCATGGGGTGGCTGAAATTTAATGATTTACCTTATAAATTTCTTTGTCATTCTCTTTGAGTTTAAGATCTACATATATACCACAAGGAAAGCTTTATTTTAGTAACTATGTTTGATTCAATGTATATTTAATATCTCATGTCCTTTTTCTTTTAGTGATTGTGTAATGTTTTCTGGTGATGTAGAAAAAGGGATGCGTTCCTCGCATCCTCGCAGTACTATCCTAAAACTTTTTACACTTTTAGATCTATAGGTGTGGTATTGCGTTTTATTTTTCTTCAAACTTTTATTACTTGACTGTATATTCATTAGGCACTATGTCGGTTGGAGTTTTGTGTGTATGTTCAATATATCCTACTTTGTATACAGATATAGATTGGCGATGGATGGATAATGTGAACATACAAAATCAAATGAGCTAGAATACAGTTTATGGACTTTGTATGCGTTAGACAGAAAGAGAGTAATATGCGATTAACATCTAATATCCGCAGAATCAAGGTGTTTTGTTTTTAAAAAACACTGAATTCTAAATGTAGTTCCGTTGGCGGTAAATGATAAAATATAGGTAGTAAATGAGTATGTTTATTTGTTTTACATCAACCCTATTTTTTTTGTTTCAAGTGGTTTTTTTAGCCACTATTCGGTAATTTTTTTTCCTATTAGTGGCTGCTTCTGAACTTATCCCTTTTTTATTTGTTAGGGGTTGCCCTTCGTTAACAGTCGGCAGTGTATATTGTTGTGAAGTATTTGGGTAGTTGGTTGGAGAGATGACTTTTATTTGAAAAAGGTAGTGCAAGTTATGATTGAGCAGAGTGTTTGCATTTGTTGGTTTGAATCATAGTAAATTGGTTGTAGTGGTGCTGTTGACACACGCACGTAATATTGTGGGGTAGCCGTATGGCTGTTTATCCTGTATTATATTTGATTTATTCACCTATTTTAAGAATTTTTGTGGATACTTTTATTTAGTCAGGCATGTACTAATCTTATCACGGTGGCCTTACAGCGACGACTTCTTATCGCTACACTCACACACTTTAGTAGGCTTAGGCAACAAAACACTACCTTATCCCATGAAAGTACAGCGAAAATTCCAATGTTTATTAAACAACATAATTTACTACCTGTCGCTTGGCTACTTCAGAATTATAATGAATATGATATGTTTTTTGGACTTTTTCCACTGCGCAGAGAATTACAAAAATAGTCTACTGCGCATGCAGCGGTAATATATATATATAAGTTTACAACTAAAATATATAACCGCCCTGGTGGCCTAGTGGTTAGAGTGGCAGACTAGCGATCAGCGGTCCCGGGTTCAAACCCCGGGGGAGGCACAAATATACATAGAAAAGCGTATAATATCAGTCCTTCTCAGGACTAACCAGGAACACTTGAAGACGGGAGTAGATCAAAACTCCCGAAACGTTGTGTGATTTACACCCTAGACAGTGGAAAAAGTCCGAAAAACATTTCATAATAGGCCATTGCCAAAAAAATGACATTCAGAGTATAATGAATATGAAATCATGAATTTTTTTACGATGTATTAAAAGTAAAATATATAAATATACTTACAATATTTGAAAATTAGTATAATAACTCACTTTTTTTAACATACTGAAAAATGTGCATAAAGTTTTAAGACTAAATTCTCTACATCATATTACAATAAATCCATGGATTTTTTTAATAACATTGTTTAATGTCTGTGCATGACAATTAGTTCTTTTAATTACTTCATTCTTAGGTAATTTCAGTGTACATTGAGTCCCCGGATTGACAGATTGACGGAAATATTCCAAATTAAAAATTAAAGGTGTATGTCAAATTTCATTACATTTGAATAAAAAAAGTGATTTTTCCACGACCGGGAGTAGAAGTCGGTTTCTATAGCTTCAAAATTGTGACAGAAGTAAAACATTTATTCCCTAGAGACTAAATAAGACAAAAATTTCCCTAAGGAATTTTCATTATGACTGACACAACAATTATGTCAAATTCGAGGTTAGCAGGTTAGGTTTTGCGTTAGTTTTGACACAAACTGACGCAAAACCTAACCTGCTAACCTCGAATTTGACATAATGGTGAGCTCTTGTCATAATGACTTACAGTGCCACCAACTTTAAAATTTATTATAGGCTACTAATTTTAAAATAATTGTAACTAAAATGTCATAAATGACGTTTAAAAAATACAGGCTTTTCGTTCTAAATCTTTCTGTAACGTGAAAAAATAGTATATGCAACTCGGAGAGAATGCTATTTTGCTTCAGTACAATTCAAATTGCGCCTCAGCAAAATAACGCATTTCTCTCCCTCATTGCATATTCCACTAATATTAAAAATTAACACTTAAAATTAAAAAGAAAATGTATGAATCATAATTAACAATGTCTAATAATACAATACCAAAACTCTTCAAACAGTGCGCTATGCAAACTAGCGCATAATTCAACCCATCTTCTAAATTTTCGATAATTCCAATTTCTGTAGCAGGTATGACTCTGATTGCAACAATAATTTTAATTTTGGTTTAAATGTTTTCAAATTATGTTTAAAATCTTTGATGTATACCTCGTTTTACTTTGACCTAAAAGTAATAATCCATAATTGCTAGATTTAAACCCCGTGGTGGGTATGGTCGTGGCCCAAATCTAACAATCCATTTCTTACCAAATTTATTATTCAAATAATATCTTACTAATAGAATCAAATGTGAGTTAAATTTGTTTCATCAAGGTAATTTTCTAAATTATTTTGCAAAGTTTCCAAATACTAATATTGATTTAAATTGCCATCGACAAAATTAGGTCCAATGACTCTATTATATCATAACGTTTGTACGTTCGGGCTATTTAAAAATTATACGACGCTTCTTGTATTAAACATTTATTTACAATTACAACTATTAATTATTATTATTTACAAACACACGAATTAACAAGGCAGAACACAAATTACTTAAACTAACAAACTACAGGCACTATTTCTAACAATACATTTATTTATTTATATGCGCTGGATTAAACATAAATTATTTATTTGGCTATTTACGACTTAAACACTAACGATTTATATGGTTATGTATCTGTTATTTATTTCACGAGGGTTATATACACACGGTTCATTTATATGGGAGCTCTACGCGCTTTGCTGCCGAATTCGAACTGATGAGAACTGATTTCTTATTCCTGCGGCGCGTATTTATATATTTGAATAATTTCCTTCTAGAACAATCAAGACTTCGCTGGTATGTTCCGGCATTCGCGTGTGTTGACCTTGAGCGCGTTTTCGAAAGCGTGAGTCACCCGTTGCACCTAGCTCAAAGGTCGTTCTGGATCCATCCGGAAGGCTGTGAGTCATATGTCCGCAGCGGCTCGGCCCAAGTTCGTTACAATATGTAATGGAAAACTTAAACATTCTCTTTTGCAATTTATTCTAAATGAAGAATTTTCATCTGACCAGTAACATTTTCTCAAGAAACTACTTCATTGGTTGTAAATGTTGCTTTGCCTTAAAATATAATTTCTTTCGCGTAAATATTTTTCTTCAACCTGCAAACAAAAGCCCAGTTGCTTTTCTCTGTCATTTGGTTCCAAGGTGTGAATGCATGTATGTATGTATGTATTATCATTAACCTCGTTTTATCTTTTGGTGTAGAGGCTGGTGCTTTATGTGCTTGCAACTGGCGGTACAATGCTCAACTTGCCTCGGATTCGGGATACAAAGTTGGAGCGCGCCGTGTGAATACATTTGGATTTATAAAGAATCATTTTATTTTAGGTTGTTCAAAGCCAAAACTGTTGCCTCATCATTTTCATCTAATCAGTTTTTCCCCTTTTTTTTTGTTAACATTATAGTCAATCATATTGCTTATTGAACCCCTGGAAATATTATTAATGGAAAGGCCACTAACGATTTATATTCTTCGTGTGCTAACTCGGAAATCTTAATATCAACTGAAGTGCGGTTTGGTAAGAATGAATGTTGGACCAAAGACAATCCGGGGACACAATGTATAACGACTGTTTAGTTCCAAAATTTGTGTTGCAATTATCTGCACTTAAACATAATACGTAGGAAAATTCTAAATTTAATTCTAAAAGTTTTTCAATTCTTCTCATCATACCTAAAGAGGATTTTCAATAAAGAATTTTGTATTATCGGTAACCTCATATACCTTGCGGTGTAGAGGCTGGTGCTTTATATGCTTGCGTCTGCCGGTTCAATGCTCAGTGTGCCCCGGATTCAGGTTACAAAGTTGTGTTTGCGCGGCAACCATTGTGTGAGGTGCGTATCTTGGTGATGTGTTGACCTTGTTCCTCTATCTCTTTGGTCTGTGGTTCTGAGTAGAGCACTGTTAATTTGATGCACAACTGTGAATGTAAACTTTTCGTAGCTCAAATGCGGTAATTTTTAAAGCTTCACTATTAAGCTCCAATTCCTCGGTTTTCACGCAAAACGATTAATTAGATTGTTGTTCTTTTGAGCCGATTAATGCTTTTTGCATGGCTTAGTGTTTACGTGTTGCTTAACCTAAAACCAAATATATTATTACTTGAAGGATTCCCATTGTTGATTGAAAAATCTTTTTTGCACTGCGCCCTTGATGATGACCTAGGTTTTGTAAGCCATGGATTGCCATTTGCATATTCTTGTTTATACAGGGTATTTCCAAAATAAGGGAACTTACTTTGCTATAGAAATATTCTATGATAAAAAAATAAATCAAAAAGTGCTAATAAACCCGTGTCCGAAAACGCATATCTAAGATATTAAGCTTTGAAGTTTTAATGTGGGTCACTTTTAAAGTAGTATTAAATCTGGAGTATCATGATTGAATGGTTTATTATGTTGCTTGAAAATGTGATTAATGCTATCAAAATTGCTTAAATAAGTAGTTAATCAAGTGAATATGCTATTGAAATTTCACAGGAATGAGTCAAATTCAGTTTCAGTAAAGCAATGATGAATTGTTTTTTTCCCGAAAAAGCAGATGATATTCATGTACATCATGCCACTAGAAAGGCTTTATCAAGAGTATTTTCCAAATC
Source organism: Agriotes lineatus (assembly GCA_940337035.1). Classification (NCBI taxonomy): domain Eukaryota; kingdom Metazoa; phylum Arthropoda; class Insecta; order Coleoptera; family Elateridae; genus Agriotes; species Agriotes lineatus. Next base: position 24,658 of record CALNHX010004904.1, on the reverse strand, counting down.
GTCAGCAACCGAATCAAAATGTTTGCTGCATTTGGTGGTATGAATAAAAAGGAAGTAGATACTAATGCTACAATTTTAAGGATCTACTTCGAAGTATCTGCTCTATCATGAAGCATCTGGTCAGTTCCGGTAGTATTTGCTTAACGTCGAAGTATTTACTACACTACTTGTAGTATCTATTTTTATTCCGTAGTATTTCCTTTAAAATGTGTAGCATCGTTTCACGTTGACTTCCCAACATCAACTCCAACGCCTAGCTGAAATCCAGGGTCCCCTTAAACAACGATATTCAAATTAGTTATTTCATTTCAAGTCATTTATTATATTTTTGGTATACTTTGCTTTATTTGTCCTATTTAATTTAATTTATATTTAACATACCTAAGCTTCTTAAAAACACTTCCATTTGCTGAATGTGTGTAAGCGCACAGCCTCTAGTTTCGTTTACTTCTGTCAGAAATGTATTAGCTAGGTAAGATACGTTTTCCCTGTTCAACCTAAAAGAAAAAGGGATTTAAAAAATTATTGAAAAGTTATACCTTATGTTAAGTTACCGGAATATTTTATGATATAAAATATCATCATTGTAGCGTCGTCTTGCATTATATATTTTTCTCCTGCATATTCCATCCATTTTCCAACAAAAGTTACCGTAGCAATCTCAGTGAAGCTGCTATTATACCAACTTCGCTAACGTCAAGCAAATACTAAATTTCTTCTTGAAATCGAAGTATCTACTGGAAGAAGTCGTTACTTCAAATTCTAGTAAATACTTGAGTATTTTAACGAATGTGCTACTTGGTGTAGTAGGTTCCGGAAAAATTAAAGTATCTACTTTGAAATGTAGTTTCTTCTTTGTTTTGAAGTATATACTTTGTAGAAAATGCTAATACTTCTAGTATTAGCATGTACTTCGTTTTTATTCATACCACTCAATGTATCAAATTGTTTTTTTTTAAATTACCTACATTGAAACTTACAGCTTAATATCTTAGAAATGATTTGGGTTTATTATAACTTGTTGATTTCTTTTTGATCGTAGAACAATTTTGTAAAATATGGCTCCTTGTTTTAGAAGCACCCTGCGTTTGCAGCTATAAGAATGTTTATATTTTTTTGGAGTTGATGATGAGGCGTTACTGGTACTATTGATGCATTTGCTGCTATCTGATAACTTTGATGAATAAATATACTGCTCTGTGATTTTTATAGAAGCTTTTGAGAAAGTTTTTACGTTTATGATTTGTTTAGTAGTTACAGGTAACGCGTTGAACATTTTTGGTACAACAACAAATATAAATCATCACACTTGTAAAACGATATTTTTAATGCTTTTTTGCCTATTTATTTCATTGATAATTGATGATTAATAAATTTAAATTTTTCATTTTGAAGTAGTACACAGCTTGCATAAAACTACAAATATCTTACGTTTAATTTAGTTTCATTTTATAACAGTGCTGTGTAATAATATCTTTTTATGATTGATTATTTAAAATATAGTTTTGTATTATATTTATTTAAATTGTCTTAACGCTTTTTCATAGAGCAAACAATTACGCCATATCTTATTATGGATTCAACTAGCGTTTGATATGTCATAATTAGGTAGTAGTTTGTTGTTAAATATATTACGGATTAGATAAGTCTTGTGGATAAGTTTTCTTATTTTATTTGTCAGATTTTCAATTTTGAGTGTCCACTTTTAAGTTATTATCAATTACAATTCGTAGATATTTGGCATTTTCTGTCTCTTTAATGATGAAATCGGAATTGTCAATAAGTACCTACCTGATTAAAAGTCGGTTTATTTGTGTAAGTTAGTGATAAAGCTAGGTACACAATTTTAGTTTTTGTTTGAGTAAGTCTCAAGTGGAACTTTCAAAAACTAAAACTGTGTCATCACTAGTGTTGTGCCTTGGTCAATTTGACCACGGTCAAAAACTGTGTGGTCAAATTCGCTGTCAAATGCTCTTTTAGCCTTAAAATTGCTTAAATTAAATTACACTATCAATCAACGTTTTTTTTTGTAGAAGGTCTTTATTATTGGCTGTAAGCCTGTAACTCATCAAACATTTACTGAAATTGCAAAAATGCAGGGGATTTACATATTTAGCGAGGGGATTCACACAGCGACCAATGTTTCTTGGGGGGTTTCTTAATACATTTTAGTTTGTTATTATTCTCTTCTTTGCTGTACTTCTGCAGTAATGATTTGTTTTTATTGAAGCATAAATATATGGCCAATAAATGGTGTATTATTTTAGTTACCGAGAGTATAAAATGAAATAATTGTTAAAACTGTTAATTATATGCACTTATAAATACTAATCAAAAGGGTTGGTGGTAATATGATACTAGTTAACTTTGTGATTTGCTTAAACTTACAGAACTATCAATACAATTGATTAAAAAAAGGTTAATTAAAAAAATTAAAATGGTCAAATGAGCGGTCAATTGGCTGGTCAATTGACCGGTCAATTGACCAAAAAGTTGTTGACCGGTCAAAGGCACAACCCTAGTCATCACCTTAAAATATAGTAATCCCTTAAGTATCCATTGTTAGTAGAAAATAAAATGGGGTTCGCGGACTGTTCTTTGCAAAACTCATATTTGTATCGTGAACGTAATGCTATAGGCCTTTCTTATTTTTACCATTTTTTTTTATTTAGATAATTTTCGAAAACCCCTTGCTAAGAGAATTAAGATATTTATGTGGCACAGTGTCAAAAGCCTTCACTAGATCAATAAAGACACAATTGCATTATTGTTACCATCTAAACTCATTTTTATATTTGTTTGTTTGTTTGTTAATGGACAAGGTCTAGGCATGCAGAGTACCAGGTACCGTAGACACCGACTGCTTGGGTCATATGGTCAAAGTCCTACTTAGAATTTTGCCGAGACTAAGGAGTTCCAACCCTAGCAAGGGATCTTTTACATGCTACACATCGTAGTAACATGGGACCCACGGCTTTACATCACTTCCGAATGATGGCATTCTGTAGAAGCTTTCATCTGCATTTTTTTATTTTTGAAAACCTCACCGGGACCGGGAATCGAACTCGCGACCCTTAGATCAGTAGTCAGGATGCTTACCACTGAGCTACCGACCCCGGCCATTTTTATATTTGAAATTAGATAATACATAGTGTCACATGTGCTTATTCCTTTGCAAAGATCGTATTGTTTATCGTTGAATATATCGGTTGCATGTAGTTAATCATATAAGTAGTCTTGACTTTATACATTTCTCAAATATTTTAACAAAATTCGTCATTAGACTTCGGGGTCTGTAATTTAAAATTTCCTTTTTTGAGCCCTTATACTCGTATATACGGGCTACTATGGAAATTTTAAATTTGTATGGAATATTACCGATTTCAAATATTAGGTTAATTATGTGGTTTTGGAATTTTAAAATTAATTTAGAGTTTATACCATCAATGCCAGGAGCAGTGTAATTTTTCAGGGAATTTATGAATATAATTAATTAATTTTTATCGGTAGGGCTGAAGACCGTAGAATTTGTTAGTGCAGGATATTTTATGATTGGATTGTTGATGGTGTTTGTTATTTTTTCTTGTATTTGTTTTATGCTGAATGTCTAGTTTTGTGTACCTCTTCCAGGTCTGAATTCTGCAGTTGTTTATTAGATTTTTAATTATGTCAAAAGTTTCGTATGCTATTTTCGGGTCGTTAGAGGTTAATACATTATTCCATTGTATTTATTTTTATTACATTGACAAATTTATTCATGTCACAAAAAGTAATAACTTTCTGTTCTGTAGTGTAAGAGATCTTATTTGGTTCGTTATAATGTAAGCTCAGAAAAATGAGAAAATGGTAGTACATGTTAGGGCACTGATCATTACATTTGTTACAGGTAGCGATGTATGTTCTACATCAAACTGAATATTTTCTCTTGTAATGGTCATTACACCATCACATTTATTAATTTGACTGTGGTTATAAATGCTACTAAAACTGGGTATACTACATTTTTAAAATTTTTTAATAAGACAAATTTCTCCAAGTACTATTATATTCAAATCATTTAAGTTGAAGGTTTCTAAGAATATTAATAAGTTAGAAATTTTGTTTTTAATACTTCTAATATTTAGATGTAGTATTTTTAAAAGTATTGTTTTCATTGGCCATAACCATTTTTTTTTGTAATTACCTACATAACGAGGTTTAATTTAATTTAATTTTCTTCAGTTTCAATATCATTAAGTAAACTTGCTTTTGATACATTCTTGAAGTAATAATAATAAGAAAATGATATACCTACAGTTAAACATTTGATTAAGACTATCTTTACAAATTCAATTTAGAATTTTAGTGTAGGACAGTCTTTCGAGGTTGCTTCATGGTCTGTTTCTGGCTTAAGATGTTGATGTTTCTTATTTGACACAATACAGTTTGTAAATTTTTTTGCTTGTTTTTCATTTTCTTCAACCATTCTTGATTTTTTTTCATCCACTCCTCTTCTTTCTCTTCCAGCTCTTCTCTGGCTGCATTTCATTTTGTTGTACCGTGTGTTCACAGCTGAATTTTTTAATGTCTCTCATTTCTTTCATTATACTCTTCAGTGATTGCTGTTCTCCAGCCTCCTGGTTATTGTCATTGATCTGATTGTCTTTTTGCTCGTACTGAAAATGTTCTCTTCTTCCTGCCTTCTTCTCATATAATTATCATTTGAGATTTTATCGGTCTCATAGTTAATCTTTTACGTTTCCCCAGCTAATTTTAAGGTTTAATCTTTGTTTTCTGCGACTTTCTACTGGCATGCAATTTTGAAATTCACGGGGTTTTATTTTTAAATTTTGCGGGCTTTTTACGTTTATTAGTTTGGCATTTCTGTAAATTCGTCGAGTTCTCTGGTTGTCAGCTATTGCGAATGCCATAAACGCCTTTATCAACTTCTTTAAATTCTCCTTGATTTTTACACTTTATTTAAACTAATTTTTTTAAAGATAAGATGTTGGTTTATTCATCTTTAAGATGTTTACAAAAACAGATATTGTCATTAACAAATAGATTTAACATATCTTGAACAAAGATTTTTAAACTGATATAAATTAGCAGCCTGTTAAGTTTCGTCCGACATTTCATTATATGGATGGGGCCACAATTATATTATATAACAGCAATGAGATAACATGAACAACAAAATAGAATGCTCGAGTAAGAAAGAGATCCTCTCTTTACCAACCATCTCGAAGCTGGTACATACGTGGTTGCGTGCAAGGACGAACTCATAAAACATTGGTTAAGTGAGCAAGTACCTAAGCTGCACCCGTGGACCAATGCCAAGCTGGAGGTAAAAGAATGGGCAAAAGTTATCAATTCTGTCCGGGTAGTTTTCAACGTCTCCAAGTAGTACGATAAACAAAAACCCGAGGCTATTCTCCGTTTGATCGGAAAACAGAACAAACGGAAGGCAGATCTCCAGACCGATACCAGACAAGAAGTCACACGTCTGTTTAATAGGTCTAAAGCCACAAATAACTGGGAGAACTATCACAAAGCTCTCACAGACTACGGCAAAAAGATCAAGGCAGCTAAGATAGCAGCCTGGAAAAAAATTTGCCAGGAGGTGGAGACCACGCGATCCACAGCTAAACTCCACAAAATTATCTCAAAGCAAGCCATGAACCCAGTAGGCAATCTTAAAAATAAAGCGGAGAATACATTACAACGGAAGAGGAGACATTATCTCTTTTGATAAAAACTCACCTACCCGGAGCAGTGGAACAACCTACCCTTGCTGAATCCAATTATACCCCTAGGAGGGAAGACTGGGAAACAGCTAAGGGAATAGTCAGCAAAGAAAGGATTAGGATGGGCAACTAGCCTTTTCAGTCCTTTCAAATCTGCTGGAAACGACGGCATACAACCCGTAATGCTGCAGAAAGGGATAGATATACTGCTGAACCCACTCAAAGACATGTTCCAAGCAAATCTTGCCTTGGGCTACATTCCCCAAGCCTGGAGAGTGACTAAAGTAGTAATTATCCCTAAGCCTGGTAAGAGCAGCTATGCAGAAGCCAAATCTATCAGCCTAACGTCATTCCTCCTTAAAACACTGGAAAGATTAGTGGACAGATAGGGAGGAAGCCCTAACTTCACTCCCGATTCACAAATATCAACATGCTTACCAAATAGGGAAGTCATGTGAAACCACACTACACCAACTAGTGGGAAAAATGGAGAGAACCTTGGAGTACAGGGAGTACGCAGTCGGAGCATTTCTAGACATAGAAGGTGCTTTCGGCAACACCTCCTACCACTCTATTGAAAGAGCAATGACAAACCATCAGATCGATAACACCACGATAAGATGGACTGTGGCAATGCTCAACACTAGAGTTGTAAAAGTCAAGTTATTTGACAAGGAAAAGACAGTGCAGGCGACAAGGGGATGTCCACAGGGAGTTCTTTCTCCACTCCTGTGGTGCCTCACAGTTGATGAGCTGCTGATCCAACTCAATAACAAAGGCTACTACACTCAAGGATACGCTGATGACATTGTCATACTGATTCAAGATAAATATCAAAGAACCGGAGACAATGTAATGAAATCAGCACTTAAGAAAACCGAAGAGTGGTGTCTAGAGAATAATCTAGCAAAGCCACTCTCGTTGCTTTCACTCGTAGAAAGAACATCACAAACAGAATGAACATAAAACTGTTTGAGACAAATGTCAACTGGGAGAATGAGGTTAAGTACTTAGGTCTAACCATCGACTCCAAACTAACTTGGAACTCCCACCTAGACAAAACAATCACCAGGTGCATACAAACATTAGCTATTGGGAAAAGAGCAATAGGTAGTACGTGAGGGCTCAAACCGGAACTGACCCTCTGGCTGTATGAAACCATGGTCCGACCAATAATTTTATATGGAATAATCGTCTGGTGGCCCAAAATAAAACAAGCAACTGCGATCCACAAAATCAGCAGACTACAATATCTAGCTAATCGGTGCATCACTGGAGCCTTTAAAGGCACCTCAGGACAAGCACTGAATGCTATCTTAAGTCTGCCTTCTCTGCACATCTTCCTGGAAGGTGAAGCCAAAATGGCAGCCTACAGATTACAAAGTACTGGTCACTGGATGACCACAGCTATAGTAATCTAGGACATGGCAAGATCATATCACACATCAACAACCCAATATTAGAAATGGGTTCTGATCTTATAATCAAAGCCTATGACTTTGAAAAGAACTTTACCATACACACAAGTTGGAATCCGGACCAACTACCAACACCAACAAATAAGAACACCATTTTTTACACTGATGGATCTAAGTTTGAAGGGGGTACAGGCTTTGATGTGTATAGTACCAATCCTAGAACCAACGAAAAAGTCAGTCTAAGAACGTTTTGTAATATCTTTCAGACTGAAGTACAAGCTATTAACGTATGCGCAAACATCAGCATAGAAAAGAAGCTGCTCAATCGAGACTTACACATTCTCTCAGACAGTCAGGCAGCACTGAAAGCGCTAAACGCTTTCAGTACTTCATCGAGACTAGTCAAGGAATGCAAATCCAAACTTCAAACCTTGAGCCAGGGAAATACAGTAAAATTATGCTGGATTCCAGGTCACCAAGGTTTTGAAGGAAACGAAAAGGCGGACAAGCTCGCAAAAGAAGCAGCCCATAATGCAATGACCGGTGCAGAACCTGGTCTAAGCATTCAGAAAAACCAAGCCCGCTCAGCTATTAATGAATGGGTCAATACCGTGCACCAACTAAGGTGGAGAAACTACAATCAAGCAAGACACTGCAAAAGATTGCTAAAAACTCCGAATCCACAAACCACCAAAACCCTGTTGAGACTGAACAGAACTCGAATCAAGCAAGTAGTCAGTCTACTAACAGGCACTGGAGCATTCAGAGAATTTATGCACAGGATCAATATCTACAGAGATGAACCTGTTTGCAGACTATGCCAAGAGGATAATGAAACAGCCTCTTTGAATGCGCAGCATTAGAGCGTAAAAGACACCAACTCGATTGGAGCCTTAACTCTATTGAGAACCTCAAGCTAGTAGGGGACATTGCAAATCTAGTAAAAGATACGGATGTCGGCCTGCTAACTTCAAAACTCCCGACAGTACAAAAAGCCCAAAGGGCTGACGTGCGCATGCCAGCAAAAGGCCGTCGTGGAATCCTAATCTAATCTAATCTAATCTAAGAAAGATATGACCATACAAAAAAATTATTTTAGTAGGCATGATTAGTTGACATATGTCAATTAAAATGTGGGGCAAGCCTACTCATGTATTTGCTTCTATGTTTATCTCTTTCTTAGTCAAGTAATACGTGTTATTTTCTTTTTCATGTTATCTCATTGCTGTTATATACAACGAGTCCATAAAGTCTGCACAAATTCATTTAAAAATTCAGATATTTCATTATTGGAAAAACGCTCGAACATATCAATTAGTACCTATTTTTAGTTGCGCATTTTTTAAAGTAAAAAGTTAGTATACAGGGTGTCCCAGGTAGAGATATGATGTCATGTAGGTTTTTTTAAATGAAACACCCTCTATATTGTACCATTTTCGAATTCTACGTTGAAAACTGAACACTTTTTGTATAACCAACTATATCCCTAAATTCAGCGGTTTTCGAAATATTGATGGTTAGAACATGTAACTATGGGCTTTTGTTTATTTTAACAGCGAATTAAAGTTAACGTCAGATTAGTGGCCTTTATAAGACCGGCCGTTAGTGTGTGAAAGTTGAAACAGTTGGCAATTCCATCCGCGAACGGCTAAGCAATCCGCGAACGGCAAAAAAAAAGGGAAGACAAAGGTGCCCCGTGTAAAATCAAATCAGCGAACCGCAAAGCCACGAATCCCGAGGTCGGCCTGTATTAAAAATGATTTCTTTGTCATAATAATAATAATAATTTCTATTATTCTCGATGAGGACATAGGGAGTTTGTCAAGTTGCTCCACTCATCCTTGTGTTTAGCTAAGGAAGCCAGTTGAGCAATAGTTTTTCTTGTTTCGTTCTCTACAGTTCTCCTCCATGTTTGCCTGAGGCGCCCTGGTTTTCTTCCCCCTTGCGGGTTCCACTGTAATGCCATTCTACAGATCTCTTTCTTGTCTTTTCGTAGTGTATGACCCACCCAGCCCAACTTTCTTCTTCTTATTTCAGTATTTATATCATCTTGCCCTGTTCTTCGCCACAGTTCTTCATTACTAATAACCTCAGGCCAGCATATCTTTAAAATAACTCGTAGACATCGATTTACAAACGTTTGCAATTTATGTTTAATTTCGTTCGTCATCGGGCATGTTTCCGAACCATATAACAATACTGGTTTTACCAGCGTACATAAATCAAACAAGTAGAGACACTCGCTGTCAGTTCCTTTGATGTCAAAATACCGATTTGGATGACCTTGAACGACTTCTGGGGGGGGGGGGGGGGGTACTTTCCGATACTACTAACAGATGGCGCCACTACTTTGTCACATATGATTGGTAGAAGAGTTAGTGACTGGCTCTGATTGATAGAATTTTGTGCTGTCATGTGATAGTCAAAGTTAGAAATACCCCCCGAGTTACTGTCCCAGGCACTCTAGACAGGTTTCAACATTTGGCATGAGTGTCTCTACTTGTTTGATGTATGTACGCTGGTTTTACCATGTCATTAAACACTCTAAGTTTAGTATACACATTGATATTGTTCACGCACCAAACATTATTTAAGCTAACAAAGGCACCTCGAGCTTCTACCGATGTAAAATGAGTCCCTTTCAACAGACTTTTAATTTTAGGGAATAAATTTGGAGGATATTCAAGCACCGTTACACATTTCTCGGCCAAAAACTGCTTCACTAAAAGCGCATTGTGAGCTGAGGCATTGTCTTGGTGCAAGATCTGCAGGTTTTTTCGAATTCTTTCTCTTAATTTAGTCAGCACTTCTTTATAATAATGTTGATTCACCGTCTGTCCATTAGGAACCCACTAGTATCACACCTTTAATGTCAAAAAAACCAAGAGCATTTCTTTAAATTTTGACTTGCTCATTTGAGCTGCTCATCCTGGGAGAGGTGGGAGTCTTCCAGTGCATTGATACCCGTTCTGTTTGAGGGGGTCATATTGAAAAATCCACGTCTCTTCGCATGCAATAACCTCTGATAAAAAATTTCGATCATCTTCAATGCGTTGCAAATGTCTGCACAAGTTGCTGTGCGAACTTGCTTCTATTCCTGATCGAGAATTTTGGGAATCGTAGCACACACTTCTGTCATGTACAAATAATTGTTTAAAATTTGCCATACACTTTATCGATTCGAATACTCAAACGCCTGGCTTTCCGTATGATTTCGTTGACTTTCTCAACATTTTCATCTGTTTTTGATGTGCTGGGGTGGCCTAGACGTTCATCGTTCTCAACGTCGTCTCTTCAAAAAATCATTTATGCCAATCAAAAACTCGAGATCGACACATGCAGTCTTCTTCGTACACCTTACTTAACAAATTAAAAGTTTCCGTAAGAGTTTTCTTAAATTTAATATGAACTTGTCCGATATTCGAGTTTTAAAGTTTTTCGTATAATATGACGTAGCTCCCTTACATAATTTTAAAAAATGTATTGGAAACTATGGTCATAAGCATCCCTGACTTGTTACTCTCGGATACACAACAAATACTATTCCGACATTGGGACAAATAAAAAATTTTTAGAGAAACTAATTACTTGGAACGTCAAAACGAACTAGTATTTTGTTTGAACTTTAAAGTGGGAGAAGTACATATATCTTTACATTTTGACATTGTGAATTTTCATTTTCTGTAACAGTGGTGTAGAAAAAATATGCTTATTATTGTTATTATCACAGAAAATAAACCTAAACATGTTTTAATCATTTATCAGTAAAAACAAGAACTGTCCAATACTATAAAAATCTAGTATGACATGATGGTTGTCAATAGTCAGAGTGATGAGATTACTTATAAAAAGTGACCTTAGGTTCTTGGGAAACCTTGCACAGATTTTTTTTTAAATAAAGAGAGCACAGGCAAATTATGATTATCCAAACCAATGCTTTGTATATGTTTCAAAAACTTAAGTGGTCAGTACTAAATTATAAACACAAGCCAATTTAACTAACATATTTCTTAAGGTGTGTAAGAGTCCAACACATATACAGTAGATTAGATTAGATTAGATTAGATTTAGATTCCACGACTGCCTTTTGCTGGCATGCGCATGTCAGCCCTTTGGGCTTTTTGTACCGTCGGGAGTTTTGAAATTAGCATGCGACATCCATATCTTTTACTAGACTTGCAATGTCCCCTACTAGCTTGCGGTTGTCAATAGAGTTAAGGCTCCAATCGAGTTGGTGTCTTTTATGCTCTAATGCTGGGCATTCAAAGAAGATATGATAGGCTGTTTCATCATCCTCTTGGCATAGTCTGCAAACAGGTTCATTCTGTGCATAAATTCTCTGAATGCTGCAGTGCCTGTTAGTAGACTGACTACTTGCTTGATTCGAGTTCTGTTCAGTCTCAACAGGGTTTTGGTGGTTTGTGGATTCGGAGTTTTTAGCAATCTTTTGCAGTGTGTTGCTTGATTGCAGTTTCTCCACCTTAGTTGGTGTGCGGTATTGACCCATTCATTAATGGCTGAGCGGGCTTGGTTTTTCTGAATGCTTAGAGCAGGTTCTGGACTGGTCATTGCATTACGGGCTGCTTCTTTTGCGAGCTTATCCGCCTTTTCGTTTCCTTCAATACCTTGGTGACCTGGGATCCAGCATAATTTTACTGTGTTTCCCTGGCTTAAGGTTTGAAGTTTGGATTTGCATTCCTTGACCAGTCTCGATGAAGTACTGAAAGCGTTTAGCGCTTTTAGTGCTGCCTGACTGTCTGAGAGAATGTGTATGTCTAGATTGAGCAGCTTCTTTTCTATGCTGATGTTTGCGCATATACAGTAAAGCCTCGATTATTCGTCACTTGTTTAACCGTCGGTCTCAGTTAAATGCCAACAGGCCAAAATAATAAAAATAGGCAAAGAACTACTAATACCACAAAAACTGGCACATGTTTTTACAAAATCTGCTAAGTATATACTCATGTACATATGTACTGCACTGTATTATGTTAGTGTAATGTATAGTTCTATTAAAGGAAAAGCGTACAAGTAGTCAGCACAGTTTTGGCTAGATTGTCATATTGTGAACCTATCTTTTAATTACGGTTACTTAGTAACTTGTAACTAAAACCTTGCTGATACCTAAATTTTGTCGATTTATTTTTCGGAGATTTTATTTTTTCCTAGCCGATCGTTACCAATTACTACAAATAAAACTCACAGACTTTTATTGATAAATTCATAGAAAAAGACGGCTCTTGACAGTTTAAGAACACAATTTAAATAATTATAACAAACTATTCTAATATTTCTTCCCTGCGTTGGACAGTTGAGGTTGGGACTTTTGGCAGGTGATGATAGCGTGTCTATATTATTATTCCTCAGCCACTCTGTAACTACATGGGCTGTATGCACAGGACAATTGTTGCTGGTAGATAAAATTATTGTCGGGATATACCAGGAGGACCGAAGGCAACATCACATATTCAAGTATATTTTGATAATTTTGAGCATTGAATCTATTCTCAATGCGCCAACATGTTCCTAGACCATGGTAACTAATTCACGCCCATGTATTAATCGAAAACCTTCCACTTCTTTCGAGGGCATTGATATAGTTTTCATCAGATCTAGTTCCACGTGGTCGGTAAACACGAACATGTCCGTCATTAGTATTTTGGAACACTTTTTCGTTGCTGGAGACCACATTTTCCCAAAATTCTAACTCCCGATGACTGTAATTTAAAGCAAACAACAGACGGTAAGTTTTATCTTTTTGGCGGCCACATAGCTATTGATATCTGATTGTTTTACTCTTCGACATACTGTAGGTTGTGATCCCGGAAAATGTGTCTTAACAATGGCATCTCTGGCTGTATGAAACGGATTTTCCCGTAAATAATTTATAAGCTGAGTGTCTTCGATTTCGGTGGAAATCTTTGGGGCGATCAGAACCTGCTTTTCTTTGCACAGTGCCCTCCAGCTCCCAACGCCTTTTTATCTTTAAAACAGTGTTTTTATTCAAGTGGAATGCTTCAGCGACTGCCCTTATAGACCACCCTTCTTCCAACTTAGTAACGATTCGCGCTCTCGTTACTGATGTTGTTTGTCGCGGCATAATTAATTTATAAAAAGCAGTTTTCACACATTTGACATACAAAATGTCAGTAATACGTTTCATTGACAACGATTAATAAAATTATCTCATTTACAATAGGCCTCAATACGTGTACGCTTTTTTTTTAATAGAACTGTACATACTAGTTATGTTTCATCTCTCTCTCTCTCTCTCTCTCTAGGTTATCAGTCTTGCGACTGGTTTGTCGCAGCTTTCCATATTTGTCTGTCTAAGGCTTTGTTTTTCATCATTTTATAACTACTACTGCCTGAGTCCAGTATTAATTGTTTCATATATTATAGACGAGGTCTTCCCCTTGGGTTTTTCTCAGATATTTTTCCTTCGATTAGTGTTTTTAGTATTCCATTTCTTCTCATTATATGACCTATGATTTGCATTCTACTCTTCTTTATATGACTCCAAATTTTCCTTTCTTCCTGAATCATTCTTAGCACGTCGTCATTTGTTTTTCTTTTGGTCTAAGGGATTTTCAATATTCGTCTGTTTTATAAGTAAATACAATTATGTATTTCAGAAACTATTCAGTGGTTTGTATTTAATGTAGCTATTCTGTTATCTGTCAATTCGTATCTTTCACTGCCACGGTCCCGACCCCTGACTAATAATTGATATTCTGCTGTGTTTGAAAAGACGTACTGTTTATCTAGTATTGGAAAGAATAGCGAGCATGCGAAGATAATGCGTTTTTGACATATTATTGTGATCTAATCATAATAGAGTAGGTCATCAATGTTCGGTCTTCAAAGTTTCCACCGCACCTCATCTACAGCACTTGAACTTGGCGGAAACTTTTTTTTTTACATACAGCAAATGCTTAGCAAACGTCAAGGCTATGTTTATTGCAGCTCATTTTTTGTTGCTTCAGAAAAAAGTGTATTGAAGCAATAAAACTCGAGAGTCTTCTCCACGAACATTAACTTTAAGTGGCGACATGATTCGAAACCAAACTGGTTTCATCCTCGGGCCATAATGATCATCTACAGAGGCATATGGTTAAAAAATAGAACCTGGAAAATGAAAATATAAGAGGAAAATTTCACATAAGTCAAATCTATCCTTATAGATTAGAATTAAATGTATAAAGATTAGAATTTAATAAAATGTAAATAGTTAGAAATAGGAACTAGTAGTAGGATAGTATAGGAAGGTTTGTTATAATATTAAAAATTAAAAATATCAATAAAAAAATGGTTCATTAACATATTCTTTGTTAAGAATAGAATTGTTAAGAAAGTTAAAAAAATGTTTAAGGGTTGATAATTTTAATTTACAATTTTGTGGGGCATTTTGATAATAAATAATTAATGTTCGTGGAGAAGACTATTGAGTTTTATTGTTTCATATCAAGGCATCTCCACTAAAAGCATGATGGATCACCTTCCTATTAAAAGTGTATTAATGAAATTACTACTCGTTTAAAACAGCATCTTTCCATATCCATTACAATATCTTGTTGTAGCATCAACCTTTTTAGAACAAAATAGTTCATTATCAGAATTTGTGGTAAAATGGCGCTTTCACTCGTTGAATGACTTTTAACTCATTTAACGGAGTTGGGTTCTAATTTCCCCTAGAGAACCTATATAATAGTTATTATAGAGGTTGTCTAATCTTTTCAAGGCAACAAAATGTAGAATGCTTTCTAGATTTTCTTCTTCAGGGCTGCTAACTGTCCAAAAGAAGACAAAGAGGCATTTAAGTATTTTTGTTTCAATATTTATACAGTCGAATATTCATTTTATAATGCAGCATACAGATCTTTTTTCACATTAGGTCTGGTAGGATTTTTTAATATATTTTAACTGTTTACTTTAAGCAAAGCAAAATATAGGTACAACACATATTTCATGAAGATGAGAAACCTTTACTTCGTTTTTAAAGTGCACTTGACTTTGATGACGTTACATAGTATACGTACTTTACTTTCTTAGTAATATTTACTAAAATGTAATGAATGATTTTTGGGTTTAGTAGGTGGTAATGTTAAAGTAGAAAAGTTCAAATGTTTTGCCTACTTTTTTTGGAAGGGCTTCATTATGAGTGTTGGAAGCAAAAGAGAACAGTAATTCATTTTTTTTTCTTCTACCTCGGGTAACAGTGCAATCGTACATTAAATTAATAAGAATAGTAGCCCTAGAAATTATTTACTAAAATTGCATATCTTTTATTTCAGATGGAGTATCTTCTTTAAATGCTCAATCCTTGTGAGGGACTGCAATCGTCTGCAAGAAACAAGAAGCTGTAGTAACGTCCATAGCTACCCTCCAGCTCGGTGAAGAAAAGAAGATGGGGAGGAGTAACAACCTCGTTAAAAAACCTGGGTTCAACTGGCCTCGGTTGATAGTACCCAGTAAGAGCCCCTGTCTAGGGTTACAGACGAAAAACATCCACCAGGCTGACAGCACGAATTATTAGTAACATAAAAAAGAAGAGGACACTGAATCTATTCACAGCACCATTTATCATGCCAACTATTTTAAAGCAAAGAACGAGTTCAACGCGAAAGTAAATTGCTGGAAAAAATTGAAACACATTCGAAGGGGAGATAACAAAAGATCAAATTGGACTTTATTAATATCTCTGTTTTTTGTAAAAATACTATTTTGCCATAATGTCAAGTTTCTTTGTCAACTTGACAAGCCGATTGTTAATCCGAAATGATCACATGTATTTAGCATGTTTTGTACCATTCTGTTGGTTGCAAATCTATTGAAATTTCTTTACATTAATGCAGCTGGAAGCACTAAAACAATACTAGACATTAGACTTCTACTTCAAATACTTGGAGGATGGCACTGTCTCGTGACCTTTTAAGTCCTGATAAGAGGAAAATTGTCGGCAGTGCTTACTTTATCTAGCGCAAGATTCTTTGCTTCATTACGACAATGTGACGAGAGTCGATAGAATAGCAGGTTTTGGTTTACAGCTGCTGCCACTTCAAGGCAAAAGACCTCTTTGTAAAGGTTTCGAGTGTTGTCTTGTACATCGTGGTTGTTATAATTTGGCCGTAAAAGCCTCCTTTATTCTCCATGCAAGTTTCTGGCAAGGAAGGAAAATCTGGGTAAAAGGTGTTGACCTGTCCTTCACTATGTTACCAATTCCTCTTACGAAGAGATAAATGGGTTCTGGCAGCGCTATCATTGACTCAAAGCACTATTTGTTCAGAATATTCTATCTAGAAAGTGCATCTCTGTTTTTCATCCTTGTTCAAAACATTGTATGTCGTGTATGGTTTCTTTATCAAACAAACACATAAGCAATTAACCACAACGTCAGTTTTCTATTACAATCTAGTAGTCTCATTGAACAACTACTTCTTTCCACTTCAATTCATTTCGTCTTCAATTTAATTGTTTTCCCTATAGTACAATTGAGGTTACAGATTATACAATACATGACAGTGTTGGATACATTGGCCAGCATTAATTTTTTTTTCAGGAGTTTTTTTTAAGACGGAATTGTAATTTTCTGTTTTGCCTCTTGTTTAATACTAAACATGACTAATTGGAGAACCTAATTTAATAGTGGTTAAGGTAAGTTTGGATAAATGGGCCCGAGTTTTACAACTTGAAATGTTTAAAAACAAAAACAAATTAATCTTCATCTCAGGACATTTGGGAGTTTGAAGAACTGAGCAAACTATTTTGAGTAAAACCTTTATCAAACAAACGGACCCTGTTAATGTTTGTTTTGGGTAAATGGGCCTTCTTCCATGTTTAAGTGCATATCTTATAAAGAAGGGTTTTACTCCAGGGTAACTCAGCTAGAGCTTGGTCATATAAGGTTCAGCAACTGAGAAGATTTTACTATCGACAGAAAAATTCGAGATATAGGATACATATGTATTTATTATAGAACAACATACGATACATATTTATATAGATCATTTATAAATCTTTAAAGAATTACCTACATTATTATGTAGTAAGTACTGACATACAATGTGCGAAATGTATAGGAATAGTGCATACATACAGTACATAGGTGTATATAAGTATTTTCACTAATATTTAATGATTTAAATATTCGTTTTCATAACTTCATAACTTAGATGTGACTCGATACAACAGTAACAGCACGCTAAAGCTCAAATATTTAAATTAGAAAACTCAAATTAGCAAATTCTTGTACCATCATTATCAGGCCTTCTTATCGGTAACCCCAAATTAAAAGATCCGCACTAATGTAGACAAAACAATTTATGTTCACTACTAGGTAACCGTATAGTTTGGATTTTGCAAGCTTGTAAATCCTTTGAAATACAAAGAAGCATGGTCATAAATAACTCTTAAGAATGCTATTTACTGCACATAAGAATGTTATTTACATTTATTGCACTTCTTAATGTAATCGTTATTGCTAAACTGAATATTTGTTTCTGACAAATGTGAAAATCATGTTCTAAAGCTGTATAAAATGCTTCGAAGTACCGTCGTTTGGGGTGAGATTGATCATAAAAAAAAGTTTTTCGTGTGAATTTTCTCTGCGTAAAAAATAATTTTTATAGATAAGTTGTTTCAATAGATGTTAGTGTCAGGAACAATATCCAATAATCAGAAAATATTAAAAAAAATAATTAAAGGATGTGTAGAGGAAAAATGTTGTGAACACTCTCATACTACATGTGGGGTGTGATTGATCATAAGAAATTTAATTCATATAATAAGCATGGAGCTGCATACAAACTGATCAATCTGACCCCAGTCTATTTCAAACTTACGGTTTAAAAGTTATATGAGTTTTCATTGTTTGGGGTGAGATTGTTCAGTACGGGTGAGATTGATCAATGGCAAATTAGTGATGCAATAACAAAATAAATTTTAATGGTTTATACCTAACCTAAAATTATATAATGTCTCAATCTAATGGATTCAGAAACGCAAACAAAATAAATATTTTATGGTTAAACTTTCAAAACAAACATTTATTTTCTAGTTCAAATACAAAAAACAAAGAACTGTTTTATACAACTAAATATTATGTTCTAAAATATAACAGAAAGCGAAGGATTCTTATATTTCGTAAACATCGATTTCCTTTTCGAATAAATAGGTAACTTTATCGTTAAGGTTCTTAACAATAGGAGTTGGTAAAATAGCTATCACATCTTCTATGTCAGCTACAAATTCATCATCGGGTTGTGGAGCAAATAATTTTCATGTCTTGTCAGAAGATTTCATCTCTAAGAATTCAATCTCTTGTTTTCCTTCCTCAGAATTTACACCCTGTACTATGGCCTTGTAGCGGTAAACCGTCTTTTTTCTAGATCCTCCCACTTCCACTCCTCCAACTTCAATATCTTCAAATCGTGGTTCATAGTATTCAGTTTCTTGTCGCTAAACCTCTTTAACGTCTTCAATAGGTTCATCATCTGAATTGTCGTTAGTTACTGGTTCACGATCATCTGAATCGCTAGAACTATCATTATTTGCTGTAACGCTTTTGCCAGGCTCCACGTTAAGCTTCTGGCGTTTTACATTTCTTCTTGTTGGTGCTGCTGAGAATCGTTGTTGTTGTAAATACTGTAAAAGCGTATCGTTGACATCGGCAACAGTATCACTATCATTTACTGGAATTTTGCGTAAAACTCGCTCAGGATCCATTGGTACGATTCCCGTTGCTTGAAATGAGCTGATAAGATCATTCTTAATGGCATTATTAGATTTCTTTTCCATTTCGACGAGAGTGGAGGCAAGCAGTTGTGGAAAATCCTTCTTATCTATTGACGTTTGCTGTTTATGTGTCACCTTCCAATTTGTCAATACATCCCTCCATGCTATTTTAAATGGGCGAAAAAATCCTACGTCTAGGGGTTGGGTTAAGTGGGTTGAATTCTTGGGTCGGCAGACGAAAGCAATGTCGTTTTCTTGGCATTGCGTTATAACAGTGTCAGTAAAATGCGACGAAAGATTGTCCCCCAGCAACACTTTACGTCCAGGTAACCTTTTTGCATGCGGCAAGAATGATGATTCAAACCATTCAGTAAATGTCTGTGCATCCATTCATCTGTGATGTGTCCTGTTATAACGCGATCCGGAGCTGCAGCACCTCTCCTTGCAACATGGTTCTCCTTTTGGTCCCATTTCTACCCATTGCTGCCATAGCTTCTCGGCCTTGTAAACAACGTATGGGGGTAATAGCACCCCCGATGCAGAACCGCACATCATAACAGTTATGGCAGTCTTTGTAAAGGTACATACACGTTCTGGATACTTTGTGCCTCGGCGAAAAAGCATCTTCTTCTTGCCGGGGTCATCTTGTAAATTGGTCTCGTCATAGTTGAACACGTTACAAACAGGAACGTCTTTCAGTGTGTCTCGTAAATTTTCAAAATATTCTACTATAGTTTCTCGCGAAACATTTGCACGACATTTTTTTATAATTTCATTTTTGTGCCTTTCCAATAAACTATATACCCAATCTTTACCTGGCATATTGTCCTTGAATCTCGTAACAGTGCGGCCTCTGCTATCTAAATAGTTTTTGGCTAGGTTACGTATATCCACAATACTTAACGGGAATCCCCATTCTCCACACAAACTGGCAGACTTGACGAAAGATTTTTCTTAATTTTTAGAGAAGACGGTTTGTCCACCTGTTTTTCTAATGCGCAAACCATGAAATTTATTTCTGAGGGTGCCGAATGCTATTTTGAACTCAGCTGAAGCACGGCGTAATGACCACCCATCTTCAGTTACTTTCTGTAGTGCTGCCTCTAAAGTTGCTGGGTTATAATCTGCATATCTTCGCGCACCCAATTTCCTTTTGTATTGTCGTGGCATGTTTTATTTACTGAAAAAGAATAACACTATCAGTGTGGCCGTGAAATTCGCCCTAAAGGCGTTGAAATTTCTTGATCAATCTCACCCCGCATGTACGATCAATCTGACCTCATCAAATAAATTTAATTACAAACTTGTAACGTGTTATCCAAAATTACTGAATATTAGGTTATGGCGTCCAGAAGCATCAACAAATAGCGCCATACGGTTAATTTATTTAGTACTAGATCATAATTCGACTTACCTATCAAAGTTCTGGAAATTATGAATGTCAGCAAAAACAGCTACAAATAATCAAGGTATTCGATTTATCGAAGTTCGAAATATGGAAGTTCGACTGTATTTGCAGTTTAAAAGAACAGTAAGAACCACATGGGCATGTCAGATGAAGCAGGCTTAGACTCTGAGACTCCCGCTGGGGAAAAATCGTAATTACACTTGAGCTGGTTGTTGTTTGTAAAGTCCGTTTATAACCCATATTTGTCTATAGTGCAGCACCTTAGTAAATTGTTTAGGTCAGCGTTTCTTAACCCAGATATTGCCACTGTCCTTTTAAACGCCACACACCCTGTTTTGCCAAGAATTTTTTTTAACAGGAACTGTAAAAGTTTGGAAAACGGCGTTTATTGTCCTTACAGAAAAAGCACTAAAGCTTAAAAATTAAATTAAATGTACAGTTTTTACAAAAAAAAGGACACTGGCAAAATAGACTACTAACATTTGTACATTATTTCTTTATTCGAGAAACATAAGCAAATCAAAAGTAACGGTTCTGTAAAATTTTAAAGTAGAGTAAAGGTACCGATTATGGATTACTTTTCTAGTTTCACTGCTAAGAGTCACCAATTTTCACAAGAGGTCACACTAGATAGACCTAAGTAATGTCTGACATGTCACTTACCTTCAGTCAATAAATAAATGTTCTCTAATTAATATTACACATGAAAAAAAAAAAAAGTTTCTGAGCGAGATATTTCCATATTAGGAACAGGGGCTCCTATTATGGAACAGTATATGTTCTCAATATGGAATGCCAAAAATAAGGTCACAAAGAACGCAAAATTTATTTTAACACACCACTAAGTAATACAAATACTGAAAAAAGTAAATAATAAGTATGAAAACTTATAATGTAAGGCAAAATTTACCAGTAAATTGCTTCTTGGGAAAATTTGCACAGCTACAGTGAGCCCATTTGCAGCACAGTTGACACTGAATCCACTCACGACGACTTTTAGACCACAGACCTTCACAATAGGTACAAGTTGCATCCACGTTATCATCCTCGGGGCTGAAAGACCGTCCATATCAAATTAACCAAAGGAAAACGAAATGTCACTTTCAGAACTTGACGAAATATGTGCTTTTTTGTGATTTTTCTTACCAGCTTTGCTACCAGTAAGTTTCCTCTTTACACGTTCAACTGCAGCTTTGGATGTACTTGCCTTGCTCTCAAGCTTATCCTTGTTGGGCGTACTAGTCAAAACCATAGTCTTTCCCTTTTTTCTACCTCGTGTTGGTTGATTGGTTGTAGCTGCAATCGTTGGCAGAGGACAAAGTTCTTGAATAGATGTATTGGAACTCGTTGATATTGGGATGGCTTGTGGCGCTTCCACTGGGAGAAAATCGTACTCCTGAAAAACATTCCTATCCAATGGATATATCCCCGTTTTGCGGAACCCATTTATTGCAGTATCCAAAGACGCCGCCTTAGCATAGGAGACACCAATTAGCTGTGATATTTGGTAGTGTGTAATTGGACTTATAGGGCACTTGTGCATTGCGAGCCATTTTCTGGCTTCTTCATTATAATACGCTTTAAAGGGATGCATAAAGGCGACGGCAAGTGGTTGAACTTTGTGTGAGCAGTGACGCGGCAAACACACTATGGTGACATGCGATTGTCGAGCCAGTAGAACAACCTCCAAATTTTTGGTATGTGAAAAGTGCCCATCTAAGATAAGCATAACTGGATCATTGACCATTGGTTTGACATATTCAATAAAGTGTCTAAACTATTTAGTGAACATTTCCAATTGAATCCATCCGGTTTTGTGACAGTCAAAAATAGAACCCGGAGGTGCCCCATCCTTGAGTTCTTCCTTCATATTTTTACGCGGAAATATTATAAGCGGAGGAACATAAACACCTCCTGCACTCATACAAGTAACAATGGTCACGAGGCTTCCTCTTTCAGCAGAAGTAAGACATCCTGCTTGCTTTTTGCCTTTCTTAGATATGACTTTAACTTGTTTTCCTTGTACGATTGTAATGTAACGCCAGTTTCATCGCAGTTGAAAATCCTGCTCGCTGGATAATTATGTTTTTCATACTCAGATTCTAAAATATTGAAGAATTGGCTTATATCTTCACGATTAAAACCCTTTACTCTAGCAACTGATGTAGATTGGGGCGTACGAAGACTTATTTCAGGATTTCTAATTAAAAACTGCTTAAACCATTTTCTGCCAGCCAATTTATTCTCTTTGTTAAAAGGGTTTGGTATTTTATTGGCTGTTGCTAGCTGGTATGCCAATCGTTTCACATCATTTCTGGACAAACCAAAGTATCTTCTTTCCATTTCAATGCAATGTTCGACTAACTGCTTCTCAAGCTCGTTTGGAAATACTGGTTTTCTGCCCAATGGTATATTGGCAACGTCATTAACACTAAGATTTGGGTTTTCTTTAAGGGATTTTACAAATCTGTGTAAAGTGCCTCTTGGAATTTTATAAGTTTGCTGGGCTTGTAGAAAACCCATTTCCCCACTTAAAACAGCATTTAAAGCTGCTTTTAGACAATCACTGGTCCATTCGCGTCTTTTGCGCAATGTTGGTGCCATTTGTATCTAAAAATACAAAGCTCCTATTATGGAATATTCAATAAATAGTACCTTACGGTATTCCATATTAAGAACATCACATGCACATTAGGAAATGCATCATAACCTACAACTTTAGTAGTTGTATGTTTCAGGTATAACTGATTATAAAAGTACGTCAAATTCACTTACTAATGGTAAGAAGAGGTTTTATTAAACCTTAACTTTGTTGAGTGTATCACTACTATCAGAACTGATCCAGAAAACTCAAGGAACGCGAATTTCGTTTCGGCAGACATGCGGGACATGTACCAAACCAAAGTGGCTGTATATTATTGCGAACGAGCATTCTAAGAGTTTTGTTGCCATTGTTTTCACCAGATGGCGGTAACACCTTCAAAATTTAGGTATTCTATATTTGGAACGTATTTCATAATCAGTACCTTTACTCTAATAATTACAATTACTAATATAAAATTAAGTTTTAAATAAGCATAAACTATTGTTTTGTATGATAAAACTTAAAACATTCTTTAGGGTGTAAAGCTACAGTGCATTTTTCACAATCAAAATTAAATTTTTTGTGACAATATGTGCAACGAGTTTGCTTTTCCTTATAGACTATAAGATGGTCCTTTCCATCAAACTTGGAAAACGAGTGAGCTTCCTTGAGAAGTCTGGAAGGTTTTACTACTGATCTTCTTCTAAATGACTCAAGGACTCCGACAGCGATGGATCTACTAAAAGCAAGGTGATCCAGTTTACCACCATCAGCTTTGTCGAGGCGCCAGGCATTCTGTTCAGCTAAATCCACAAAATGGCTTAAGAGAGGAAAGTACCACTTCTTACCCCGAATTGAAACCCTATATAAGCTAATGTTTTGGTCAGCCCTGTCGACTCCCCCCATATTTTCGTTATACAATTTAATTACATATGGTTGTTGTATATGCATAACTTTTTTTTCTTTTTGTGAAAATCGCTTGACATGAGCTGTTGGTAAAACGTTGGCATTGTTTGACGCTATTCTTACAACATTGTTGTCATTCCATTTACATATGATCACTTTATTGGATTCTGTTGAAGCAAAATCAAAAGTACCTCGAGGCTGTTTTTTCATTGTATCTCTAGATTTTAGTTCCGTAAGTAACGGTAGAGATGTAAACAGATTATCAAAAAATATATGATAATTCATATTATTTCTGGAAGACTGTAAAACATCTGCGAAATGTAACACTACACTGGGTCCCATACCAAAATCTTTATATTTTTCTGATATTTTGGTCTGTGAACCCTGATAAGGCTCAAACCATTCCACATATCCCAGTCTATTAGTGCCTGTCCATATTTTATAGCCCCAAGGAATCGGCTTACCACGAATAAATTGCTTTGTTGGATGTCTTCCATAATAGGGACCATTGACTCGTCCACACAGTGATGTTCTTCAGGTGGAGCAAGATCCATGAATTTTTTGTTTTTAACGATCAATTACCGGACGAAGTTTTGCAAATCGGTCTGCAGGATTTAGATTGGAGTTATCACAACAGTGAATGTTTTCCATTATATGGCAGAATTCAGAAACCATATGGTTTTTTGTCCATATAAAATCATTTGATTGCTTGTTTGGTTTAACGATTTTTGGTCTTTTGACAAAATGCGATAAAGGAAGTTTATCTTCACTATCAAACTCGTTCGTTGGTTTAACAGTTTGAGGTAATCTTACCTCCGCTTGAGCCCTAAGCTGCGACCCAGGAAGATTTTGTAGTAAGACATTGTCTTCTTCGCCACTGTCT